>JAFELO010000053.1:0-38921 GCA_017140195.1 Eumaeus atala | reverse complement strand
ATCCCCAAATGATAATTAAATGGTTTTCCTTTGTTGTTGAAGACCTCTGTGTTGAAGAAGTGTCACTCTTTTTCCTTTTGCGATGTTGAGTATGGATATATTTGGGATGGCTGACGCTATCTGCCATCCCCAAATGATAATTAAATGGTTTTCCTTTTCCGCCGGTGGTTTTCCTTTTATGTGTGCATATTGATAGTAGTGTTTACATGATCTGTATGGCTATAAATTTAATGTACCGTATCATTAATGTGTTTTTGTTGTTATTTTGAATAGTATATGCCACGTGTGAAACTTGGTTATTAAATTCTATTTTACTATAACAGATTATATATATTGCCTGATTTTAGTTGGCTCATGAAGCTTAGAGAGCTGTTGGTTGTGTGAGCTTTTCAGAGCACTACTCCTTTTGTTTCTTTTTGAGTTGTAATTAACGTGAAGATATGATGTCAGTATAATCTTCAACTATTGTTTTTAAGGATAGAAGTGCAATCTAAAAACAATTGGACGATTGATAATTATATAGAAAGACTCCCGGCTGCAACCCGGAGGAGTTCCTCTGGGTTGTAGTCTTGGACAACTACCCAGATAAGACTTTGTTCCCTCATTATTTACTTACCCTTATTAAAAACTGTACTGATTCCACTGTTTGTTCCTTGTATTATTTTAAGATTGTTCTTGATTGTGAATGTGGAGAGACCATCATTAAATAGATGTATTTAAAGGTCCGATTAAACCTGTTAAGCATCCCATTGTTGACTCCTTTTACAGAATGTGACATAAGTAGCCACAACTATTACTACCTAGTCATAAGTAGCCACAACAATTACTACCTAGTCATCAGGCAGTATCATATGCTATAAGTAGCTTAATTGAAGGTCACCACCCCTCCATCGTTAGTTATTTGGACTGATTCTAATGCAAATTATGTTAGTATCTGCTAGTTACGTAGCAGCAGGACAGCAGACATGCGTTCAGTTAGCGAAGCGACAGTCTGGCGTGACAGCGTGTTTGTAAAGCGAGATTCAATCACGTCGCATGTGGCGCACACATATAACGTAATGCTGGTTATGATTTTATGAATGGAGCCGCTCGCGGATAATTTAAGGCTGGCCGCATACACACGTTAACCTTATTCGATTTCCTGAAGCGGAATTTTGGGTTTGAGATTCCATTGCACTAGTGCAAACATTCGATTCTTCATTCGGAATGTATTGGCTACACATGTACGAATAGTTGGAGTGATGAACGCACGGCGACGTGGTACCGAATAGAAAATTCCGAACGTGTGCGCCGGCACTAAGTGTAGAATGCAGTCAAGCCATGTAAATGGTTTTGTGAAAATTTTGTCTAAACTGTTGAAATAATGTATTGTGAGTGAAATAATGTAAGTATTGTGAGTGAAATAATGTAAATATTGTGAGTGAAATAATGTAAGTATTGTGAGTTAGTTAATTTAAAGAAGGCTCTGCGTCCCGTATGATGTCATTAGGTTTTTTCCAGGTGAATTCTCCGAGCGCGCCAGGTTGCATTCGAAACGTGCGTAGAAATTTTATTCCGTTTAGAAAAAAACCAAACATTTGCGACAGTTAATGTATTTTATATTGATTCCATGCATTAGAGATCCAAGCACGGAAAAACATTTTGGAAATAGAATACGGAAGACGTGTGTACCAGCTTTAGAATGTAGTTTACGTAGTAACTATTTAGTAATTTGTGGTAAAGTACAAATGAACTAATAATGTAGCTCAATACACATCTGTGTATTGAGTGTTTTTCTTTATAGTTTAGGGGGGCAAAGTTATAGTTTAGGAGCCTTTTGACGACTCCAATGCCCATAAGTGTACAAACATTTCTTGTCGTGTACACCCTTTTTCCCTCCGATGGGCCACTGGCTACTCACAAACCACATGAATCGTGACAGCTTAGTTCAGTTTACGATACTGCATGAGAGCGAGAGGCACCTCCTAGGTTGGCTGCAACTCATCACGGCTCCTACTTGTTCAATATCATTACTTGATAGAAATTCATGGTAACGATAGTCATGAATAAATATGACTTCTATTGGAAATTTCAGTAGAAGGAATAGGAGTAGTAGCGTCATGGTACATAGTTTAAAGCCTTCTTCGATAATTAGACTATTCAACACAAAAATATTCAATTAGAACTAGTCGTTCCTAGGATTAGCACGTTGAAACAATCAAACTTTTCAGCTTTATATTATTAGTGTCTACTAAGAGTATTTAATATCGTTTCTTACGGAGTATGGTTTTTTAAAAAGAAATATCTCGTTCATTTCAATTCAGTCGCTGAGACACATGAAGATTTTGATCAAAATCGCAGAAATTTGAAGCGCTGCCAATATCGTCGGAGATATGTGGGCATTGCGTCGCAAACCTGAGATATTGTGTAAAGAGGGTTGGCGTTTTATATGATACCAGTCCGCTTTGATCTTTCCTGCTATATTTTTAATAAAACTGTAAGGAATGTCATCATTATCATCATCAGTCCTTATCGGTCCACTGCTGGACCTGGGTCTCATTCAATGAACGCCAGGACGATCGACCTCCTGGTGCTCGCATCCATCCCTGACCCACTACTGTACTGAGAAATTAAGGATTGTATGTAAACATTATTATTGTTAATAGCCTCATGTGTCCCACTGCTGGGCAAAGGCCTCTCTACTCCCTTTCCACAATTGTTTAGAACTAGATTGGGCCTATCCTTCCTATGGAGTGCAGGTCATCGCGTTACTATCAACGTGATCTGTCGCGTGGCCACCGGGCATTCCGGGGGGACCAAAGATAGGTTTTTTAGACATGTAAACATATATCATTAAATGTAGTCATGGCCGAATTTCGGGTACAGCGGCACTCTCTCTGTTGAGACAAGGCAGGTACGTATATAAATCTCTATTTAAGATTAGATGTTAGTTCATCTAATTTTATTCAACCGGGGATTAATAATATTTCCATAATAAAAACGCTTGTAACTCATATCAATCGTTTATATCATTTATGCTTATATCGTAGCATAGAGGATAACACTGAGGTTAATCCTCTTCAATGCAACTTTACGACCTCACATCCTCGCAGTATCTCTAGCCGCTGCGAATTACCGCGCGTGTGACGGATGTCTCGGTCCGTAATTAAATCACAGTAATGAACCCACACCACCGGTTTGAGGGAATTGATTGCACAGTTCACCATCATTATCGGCACTGTTCAACACGGATCTTACATGCGGCATACAGGAATGGGATGATAACAATTTTCTATAGGAACTATGTTCCCTATACACCATTGGAAACGGGAAAGTATAACTGTTATATTTTTGTCTCTTTTAGTTACAATTCCAAAAAAAAAACGTCCATGAACGAGTCGGACACACCTATAGAGGGTTCTGTAACAGGAAACGAAAAACCTACCGAATCGATTTATTAACTTTGGTACTGTTTGAAATGTTGGACTCGTTTGAAGTTTTTATTGAATTCTATAATTCCATTTTTTTTACAATTTTGCACTCCGTAATCTCAAAAGCTAGAGGGGCTCACACTATTTACCACTTTAGCAGCGAATATCTCACAAATTGTTAGCGTAATCAACCTCACTACCGCTTAAATAAATCCATCCAATGACACTACAGGTATGCCCTATCGATTTCTCCATTTACATGTGTGATTTATTTTCAATATTATAGTGCATTATTTTATAGCGGTTTATAATATACATGTGTGATTTACTTTTCAATATCATAGTGCATTATTTTATAGCGGTTTATAATATTAATTACCTTAATTTCAGACATACGGTACCTTTAATCTCTTAGTATAAAATGTGGGACATACGGACATACGGACGGAAATACCGACAGAAATTATTACGGAATGCTAAAAATTTAGCCTTTACCACCATTAAGACAGGAGGGTGACTAATAATTATGAACACTACCGATTTAAGTTTAACGTACGTTTTTACATACTAATGAATGATGTTAAGCCGAAATCGGTCGTAAATGTAAATTGAAGTTAAAGAACTGTGGAAATAGTATATATATTTTATTTATTTATTTAAGTGTTAACATGAATTTGTATTAAGAAGTGACAATATTTTATTTCAACTTTATATTTTGTGAACTATCTGAAACTTACGCAGGTGTATCGTATGGAACCTATTCACCATCATTATTCAAGCCTTGTCGTGGCGGCGGGGTTCAGTAGCCTGGGGTGAACTCAGGTCAAGGCCATCAGCAAGGGGTCTGTTACTATGTACCCCTCTTATAGGAGGAGGAGACAAAACTGCAACAGGAGAAGGCGCTTTTGCACGAGGGGCACGAATGGAACCTCACCCCATTGCACTGTCCCAAATTTAGTGCGCTTGTTTTGTGGTGCGGGAGAGGAGGCGTCAATCCCTTAGGCTAACTAGGCGTCGAGGTGCCCTGATGAATTGCAATTCCTGGGACGCCTCAACAAAGGCGGCACTGATGGTACACGCGGTTTTTGTAGGTTTCAGCACTAGCGTGGCTGCGAGCCCCACACACCACTACACCTCACCCAAGGCTGTTGAAGGCGAAATGAGTTTACCCGCGTTAACAAAAAAGGTATATTTTTATGGATCGTGATGGTTTTTGTGAGTGTGTGTGTATGTGTGTATACTCGTGTGTGTCTAACTTATAAAGCAGATTCTCTTTTAAGTGTGTAAATCGTTAAAAATATCGTTTTGAAATTATTACAATCATTAACCAGCAATAAATAATTAACGAGGAACGTTAATTATTTATTATCTCGACTACAAGCAGTTTCTTTTTCTATCCCGTTTCTGTGTGGGAGTGGGACAGGGATCGCTATATTGGGGTCAAATAACGGCAAGCGGATAGGGTGTAAAATTAATCTCTTTGTCCCTATCAGTTATGGCGAGAGAAAATCATTTTGTACGTTAATCGACTCTGCAAACGGTTTTGTGTTTGTTTATTGTATATTTTTACGAACGGTGGCTAAAATTCGACAAGAATATTTGAATTTTTACAAACTAATTAATTTATTCTCTCTTACACAGTACATAAGAAAAATTTGTGGACGTAACCACGGTAATCTTAGTGATAAAGTTATTGTTATTATTGCAGTACGCAGGATACGACTGTTCTATGACAGAAGGTAGCATGCAAACAAATGTAAAATTCTATCAATCAAAGGAAAACATGTCAACGTACTAGATATTAACTGGTTTCCCTTTTTATCTATAATTTAATAAATCTTATATCACATGCATCACGTGCACATGAGAATCCAAATAGTCAAAAAGGGGAGGGTGCGAAATTTCTTATCCTTTTGGTTTGACAGTCCTTTAAGTAGTTTTAGTTGCTTAAGACAGTATTTTACACAAAAATAGGTACCATATTATAAATACCAGTGAGGTTTGTTCCTTATATCCGGTTAGTCCTGCCTCCTCTGGTAGCACACGCTGTCAAGCATATGCAGCAACAAATATTCACTCAATGCGTAAAATATGTAAAAACTACAATCTTCAAACCGGACCCATTTGAGCAATACAAAAGATCGACGCGCAATGTGTCGGGCGCTCGGTCGCTCGCTCGCTGCAGCGCGCATTTTGCTACGACAGACGCAAGTGTCACGTCCACACTAACCGTGCTGCTTCGCGCCATTGCCTCATGAAATAAATTTAAAATTAGAATTATAAAGTTACTTTTTAAACGTCATAAATTAAATTTACCACCGGTCCGCCATAACACTTACCTGAGGAGCATAACCTTTTCTTCGAACCTGAACTTGAACTTTGCTTGAGCTTGTTTATTATCGGGCATCGGTAGTCACCATATGGCTCTGATTTCTCGTTTGTCCTGCGTTGTTTATGCCACAACGGCCCCATGACTACTCAATGTTACAATATTTTCTCAAACTAGTCGTTATGAATAAGCAAACTTATATCACGTTGGGAATATAGCCATATAAATAGCGATCCCTGTCCCACCTCCACATACTTCGCTTCCACTGCGTAAGCCGTGGAAGCAAAGAGAAACAACTTCATCGTATTGCACTGTCACACTCTTCAACATTACATACTTTCACTTCACATTACAACTCAGTAAATCTACTAAATAACAAACAATACTTACATATTTCTTGCCACAAAATCTCAACTTTCCTTTATAAGGTGTGATGTTAAAAAAAAAGATGTTGTGATTTTAAAAATTGATTTTTTTATTGCTTTCTGAAATAATTATTACTTTACTTAAGGACAAAATATAATAGAGAAGGTAGTCAGAACCGAGCCTTTCAAATCCATCCTCCAAATTTCAAATATAAAAGGAAAGACGACTTTAAATCAAATGAAAAGCTTGAAAATTACCGAAAGGATTGTTCATTCGAATAAAAAGAAATACGAAGTTTTATTCATTATTTTCACTTCGTTACATAAATTGTTCATTCGAATAAAAAGAAATACGAAGTTTTATTCATTATTTTCACTTCGTTACATAAATTGAACTATGAGATCTTTTCAAAGGAAATGTACACTTTTATGGGCTGTTTTTATTCTTGTAAGCGGTGGATATTGTAGCTGATCATTTTTGCCATTCCCCGTAATCACCAATCAGTAGTACCGTGCTGCATAGCAGATGAAACAGGCCTGCACTCTGACTCACATGATACAAAGCGACAGCTATACTTCGTTTTGCGCGTTGTGAGATTCCGGTGGCCCATTTGTGGGGAAGGTAGTACGAGGACAACGCATGCGTTAGATATAAATATTATAACTGGCTTTATATATAGGATAATTGTGTAAATAACAATATGATATGTGATTTTAATGTATACCACTAATTTAGAATAGATACAAAAACGTTTATATAATCGTGTGATGTGATGTCATTTGTTTGTTCACGAGTAAAAAAACGCATGATTCAACTGATAATGAACTTCCCACTAGTGTGGGGAGGGAAACCGCTTCCCCCTTTTCGGTCACAAAAATAATTACTATAGGGTACGCCCACAAACGACCCGGTACATCTCTACATAGCGTTGAGAACCATCGGTAAATTGAAATAAACTATTGATCTCTCATCTGCAATTTACTTCTATTTACTTCTATTTTCTACTCTGATCCCAGAACTCAGAGATTAAAGAAAGAAGAAAGATTAGTACAGTCGTTGTATCTGGTTCATTACTCTTTACGTGGCTTGGAATGTTTACTTCAGAAAATATGACATATGCATGTGCGGATGTTATCGGGCACCCGAGAAATCAGAGAGAAATAGTGACTACTATTTCTCTCTGATTTCTCGTTTCTCCTGCGTTGTATATTCCAGATACTGTACTAGGATTAACCTACTATTTGCTCATTACGTTTTACTGGCACGGAATTGTCACTTGCACTACACTAGATTTGTAATACTTAGCTGGCGCCGATACGTCACTGTCATAACAGAGTGTTGCGGTACAAATCGATACAATGAGAACTGTCCGAGAGCGATGGGGTACAGCCCCGCCTACTACTGATAATCCCGACATTTGTAGCTAACACTCGTCAGCAATATTCGTAGCAAAAATATTGTTAGCAATATTTGTAGCTAAAAATTTTAAACACTAATTATTACTAAATTTCATCACCAATACGCCTTTGTCCACTTATAAACTGGAGGAGCGTGGAGATTTGTGGTGAATTTTATATACAGTACTCTAATTTCAATTCGACTAACATTCAAAGCAAGAATTGTTTGTAATTGTAAAATATAGAGCATATTACACAAACTCATTTAGCTATAACTATTACTGACGATGTATATTTATTTAACAGTTCACGTACGACTACATAAACATAAAACAAAAATAGTCAAGATTGAAAAATCTGGTACATAGATCTTATCCGATAGAGACTCATCCATCCGATAGTGAATTTTTTTTCAGTAGGACTACTACAGGACAATTGATGCAATACTCCTGAGTAATAGCAATAAACATTGAAATAATAATGAAATGCATGTCATAGATAGATGAAGTAATACTAAAGACATACTTACGTATTTTATTAACATATAAAATGGGTTCTCTATAAACACTTTCTGAATATATTCTGATTTATTATAAACCTAATTAAATCATAAATTATGTAACTTGCAAATATTCTCTTACTTTTTCTTGAAGAGGGATAATATCTTAGTCTAGAATTCGTTGTGGTAGATAATTCCAGAGTCGTACAGAATGCACAGCAGTGGAGTTGAAGTAAAATTCTGTTCGGTGGATAGGCAAGTGAAGAATTGTGTTTAATGGTCTACAACAAGCATCGTTTGAATGAGACAAGGAAAAATTTATCACGGAGATAAGTAAGAAAATATGGATACAAAAATACCTAAAACCTCCTGTTTCCTGTTGCACAGCGTTCGGATTTTTTTGTGTTGACTGCAATAAGTCTTTAGTAGATTTAGCGATTACAGTGATACCAAAACACAAAGCTTCGTGGATATTGGAGATCGCTGACATTGCATCTGTTAAAACAATACGTTAAATTTGTAGATCGTCGGCATAAAGATGATATTTAGATGGAATAACTTTAGTGATTAAATTCATATACACAGGAGAGAGAAGAAGGGAAAGCACACCGCCTCCGGCACTGATATTGCTGCAGTTTGAGCCCCCAAGGTGTACAGGATGTTAACTTGTACACCTTGGGGGCGATCTCAAAGTAAGAGTAAAACCAGGATAACACAGATAACGAAATGTTAAAATGTTTTAGTATGCCGATTAAGAATGTCGAACTCAATAGAACTAAAAGCGTGCTGAAATCGAGAAGTGTAAGAATAGCAAGAGATTTGTTACCCATGGCCAAGCCAATGTCATCTATATCGTTAATGAGTGCAGAAGTTTTGCTGTAGTCTAAACAAAAAGCGGATTGCTAGGAGTTTAGAAGATGATTGGATCAACTCCAAGAAAGGGTGCTAGTAGACAATATACTCAAGAGCTCTCGAGAGAACAGGCAGGATGGATATAGAATGGGAACAGACTAAAGAAGGATTGGTGGTTATGGGAAGAAGAAAATAACATTTGACATTTTCTAGGCTTCTTAAAGCGTGAAAATGATAGTGTGTAATTAAAAATATGTGATAAAACTGATAACGGGAATGGTAGAATTTATATATATTATTAAGCCTACACAAGAAATACAATGACGGTAAGTCGCAACCGAATGTGAATATAAATTGAAAAATAAATGATGAATGAATGGTGAATAGATGAAGGAATGGAAAAGTATATAAAGTTCATTTATTTATTCAAATGTTTGTGGTAAAATTTATACATGTAGGTTCTAGTCGATGATTACATCTGTCAAGTGTCATTCGAATTTGACACCTTACAAAAGTCTATTTGATTATGATACACTTTGTTTCAGATGATAAATGAGATTTGTAGTATTAAGAGCATGGCTTTACACGTGTGCTACGTAGGGAAGTGATGCTCTAACAGTCGTGCTACAATGGCACGATTATTGAAAAATGAGTAACATTTATCGCAATTTATAACATAATCATAATCTACGTACGAGGCACTTTACGGGATAAATTCATCCCAAGTGACTTGGCCCTTGGTGTTTGTGATCTAAGATTAATTAGGGTTGTGTTGTCGGGAGAGTGCGGCGGTTACTGCAGGCCCCTGGGGTCAGATAGACCCTAGTGAAGTACTCTGGGACTGCTCAGTTATATTGTACAGACTTGTGGGGTCTGGCGCATTTAAAACTTTTGTAATTGGAGTAGGGACTTACCACTTAACAACATTATTAAATCTATAAATATTATAAAACAAAGACTCCAAAGGTTTATTTTCTGTATTCCATCGATTTTCTCTAAATCTACTGAGCGGATGGTGTTTCCACAAATGAATAAAGACATCCTAGAGAAACTACTCATTCTATAATTTCCATTGTACAATAGCGAAGTCAGGGCGGATGCTAGTCCTAAATTAAAAAGAAAACAAATATGTTTGCCTATTGCCCTTGCCTACAAAAGTCGTTTCGGTGTTGAGCACATGGTGAGGCTAACGTGGTGACAAGTGCACGGATTATCATAAATGATATCAAGTACTATTTATTTATTGATTCAGAAACTTATTGTTAGCACATTATGTTTTGCTGCATTTTTGCAATTATTGAAGTATTAATTATTATAATATATAATTTATGATGATGTAATATTTAAGTTGATATTGTATATTTAAATGAAATTGTTTATATTTGTATGCCTTTAACGGCCAAACATACAGACACACTTTGTACCTATTTGTTCCATCTATAATGTCCCTATCTTTACAAATAATTAAATTGAAATTGAAACATTGTAGAAAATGGGATGAGGATTTTATGTTATGAAAACAAACATCACAGATATGGAAATGTATGAACATAAATTAGCAGGTTACGGATACGTCGGGACGGACATAATATCTCAATAACGCAGATATTAAGTGAGAGATTTTCACATGCTGCATTACAGCCGAAGTGGGCTAGCACGGCCGGAGACGTAACTTTCGCTTACATGATCACCTTAAAAGCGTTAGCTATCGCGTTTCCTTCGGTTTGTGAGTAGCCGGTAGCCCATCGTGGAGGATGCGGTTAAGCGGGGCAACGCATCTATCTGCATATGCAGATATTAATGAGTGGTAGTCACCAATTAGTATCGATTTCTCGTATGTCCTCTTATACTATAAAAATGCTTTATTGATGATTGATGCAGAAAGGTTCAATTAAAGGGGAACATAGCCTTTTAATCTTTTCCGGGCACAACTTTTCACTTTCGCCACCAACCTCGCTGGATCCACTGATTAAATTCGGTTCCAAATTACAATTGAAATGAACTTTCGCCTAGATCCAGAGAGAGCTGGTTTTTACTTCTCGAAGTTTTCAAATACCTCCGAAAGTACAACTTTTTTTATTAGGCCAATATTTTTTTAATAAACTAAAAAGTATTTTTACCTGATTTTACAATAATTAGGAGTATGTATAATTGTATAGGCGACGTGCTATCGTGTCTTCGGTAAACTATACAAGTCGATCGAAATATCGTGTGTATATTGTATGAATACACATGTGTGTATGAATGTTGGCATGCATAATGTGTATATCTGTTTCAAGATATTGTGCAGTCGGCATAAACGGCTTGATAATTTTTAATTTTAGAGATTGAGAAAAACGCATCAAATTGAAACAACGATGGTGGTGTTTATTTGATATTGGTACTAAGAATACGGTGAGCAAGTACACAGAACGAGATAAGATGGGTAAAATATGTATCATCACTTCAATCCTTCACTCAAAAAACTCGCTGACATACCTAGATACAAAGGTTTTGGTACCACATTCGTTGTGGGTTAGATACTGTCAGATCAGTACTAGAGGTCTCAGCGAAAGAGGAAATGGATAAAAATTGCTTGTTAATAAAGAGAGAAGAGGTCTTCTCTCCAGCTTCTTTGCCAATCATATTAGTATCCCTGGCACATTTCTCCGGCAGCTTGCAAAGGAGGGTTATTTCTTTTATTCAATTTAATTATGCTTTTCCTTCACCTTTCTAACTATACTGTATATGGTAAAATAACGCAGGGTTCATCCCATACATAGCTTTTATCAAGTACCAATTATATGCTTTTTTTTGTTTCATTATCAATTTTGTCGTCGTAACAAATTGTCATTCACATAACATTAAAGAATGGCTACGTCATGTATAGGTTGGCTAACGTCGTTTAAATTGTATTTTTTACACAACTCCATGTTCGAATTTCAAATTTCAACAAATATATTCCTTGCATCAACACAACGTTTTAGTTATTTTATTGTTCATTCATTTCTAAGCGGAACATGTGAATTACTTTATAATTCATGTTCCGCTTAGAGACTAACCGTCGCTTTAACCGTCAACTAAGAAGACTTTATGTCCCCTCTAACCGAAATTGTAAAACCGAAATTTGTTGGTAACTTATTTGATACAGGTGCATGTTAAGCTAATACACTTTAATTGGAATATATAAAGCTGGTCCTAATAAATTTAATGGCTAGTGACGAGAAACATTACTATGTAGACGGAAATATGCACTTGGCTTTTCTGTAACTTTCACACGAATTGTGTTGAACACGTCATTTAAACACTATAGCGTTACATTACGAAATAAAAACGTACAAATATAACGTAAGAATAATCCTCGCTTCAATTAAAAAATTGCTCGTTCATTCGAAAGATTATAATTGCTTCGTAACATTAATTCAATTTTAACCTAATGCTATATATTTGTAGAGTCCAATTTTGCAGACTAATAAAAGCAATTGTATGTTAAAGCTAAGTTTAGTCAAATGGAAGTAATTTTAATGATTGGCCACCTTTCGTTAATTGATTGTTCCTTTTTAACGCGTCTTTTATTGGCAATTGTACAATTCTGATATTTTATGTTTTTTTGTTAGGACTTAGAGCGGTCACAGTAAGGTTGGTGGTCGTTATAGAGTTTTACGCCGTATATTTAACATTTACATAAGTAACAAAATGGTAGTCGTCATCCTTGTTTCTATGCATTCCATTTTGAATAAATAAATTTTCATTTTCAATTTCATTAATGTTCTATCACAGAGGACCGAGCTTTACCTCCACCTTTTTTTAAATTAAATATTATTTAAATATACAATGTATATTTAAATAATAATTAATTTCATCTAATAATGTTTTTGTTTGCGCGGGAAAACGCATTTACGCGCCTTCACTGGCCCAGGGTGGGGTTCAGTGATGTGTGGGACTCGCGGCACTTGATAGTGCCGAATATCCACAAAAACCACCGCGGGTACCATCAGTGCCGTCCCTGGTGTGATGCCCCGGAATAACAATTCATCAGGACACCTCGACTCTAGTCTGCCCCCTAAGGACTGATTCCACCTACACAGATGGGATTGTTCCACACTACATGACAACCCCACCGACCTTGCGATAGCGCTATGGGGTGAGGTTCCCATCCTCGCCCCTTGCCTCGTGCGCAAAAACGCCTCCTCCTGATGCTTTTTGGTCCCCTCTTCTTATAACAGGAATACCGAGAGCGACCTCCTCCTACTGCACTTTAGCACTCTATTCTTGTAAGAGCGGTGCAATGTTCAAGCGGTTCAAAAGGCTTCACCTGGATTCACTCCATGCTGCTCCATGGTAGTGCCATGCCGCATCACAATTGCGTTCATGATACTGTATGGGTGCAGTATTATTTTATTAAATAACGACTTCCGAGCCTTGACGTTGTATGCCGGTGTTCGGTTAAACCCTAGCGGGTCTTTGATGCACCGTCACTACATTACAAATGCTATTCATTGTGATTTTAATAAATAAATAAAAATTGTTGATCTCACACGTCCAGGTACCTAGAGGTACCTCTATAAACGGACTATACCGGGAGGTAATCCTAGTGACAGCTGTGTTTCCTGCGGTTTCTGAATAGTCCGTGATCCATTGGAGAGGAGAAGGAAAGGGAGGGAAACGCATATGCATGACAATAATGTCTATAGCGTCGGTAGTCGTGAAGAGGCGCCAATACTCGTTTACCCCCTCTACTACAAAAAAAATACTAGACATATTAGGATATGAGTAGTACCTACCTGGACAGGCGGACTGCTGAATTCTCTGGATAACAACGATCCTATGCTATATAACTTTAATAAACCGCGATAAAATCCGTAAAAGTAGTTTTATTGTAATGTCTAACATTCGCGTAAACTTAAAACGATCCTATTTATCAGATATATGGATATTTTTATTGACATGATGCAGTAAATGTTAGTGTCTACCCCACTGATCTGAAGTATATATGGATGACTGGTACTTACGGAGAAAAAACAAAATACGCGGTCAAACACAAAGACGTCGACGCCGCCGCCTGTTCCTAAAGAACTAAATTTACCATTAGCGCGTGTTTCAAAACTTCGAGCATTATCTTATTTCAAGACTATGAAATGTCATTTTTTTTTTTTTTTGGAATATTGGTATAGCTGATGTAGCTATTCAAGTTGTATTGATGGCGATTAATGGCACCAGCTATCCATTAGATTAATATCAATAGTGTGACCGTCCATAGTGCAACGTCACAAACGCTACGAACACACACTATAAGTAACTGAAATAGTACTACTATTTCAGTTAGTTCGCTATCAGCAATCATTGCATGTTCTCATATCATCAATAATTGTCATTGAGCATATGTTATCAAATATGACCAATAAATGTCATAATTTTGCAGTGTACTTCTTGATTATTTATCAGTCAATTAGCAATCATCACAAGGTAGTGAGAGTTGGTGTAGTAGAGCATCCTACAGCTAGCTTAAATTTCATGTGGTATTCGAAGTTGGAGTATAAAGAGAAAGCAAACATAAGCTTGGTCTTGGTATACCGATTATAATTTAGAATAAAAGATTTCGGATTGCATAAATCGCCGTATTATATTACGACTAGCCATTTTCCATAACAGAATTTGTATTATATTGCAGCGGGCTAACGATTTGCTGAATTGTCATTGCGAGACGTCCTTCAATATGGCAGCTAACGTTTATCCCCATTGAATAATTTGATTTTAGGCAGTGATAGTGATCGATACAAGTTATACAATTAGGCCGCGTGTTTTAGGTGCCAATAAAAACCTAACCACGAAGGCCACCTAAGCCTTCTAGCTCGACTTCCTTACCTACTGGCCCGAAACATGGCATCTTAATTTAGGACTGGGCCGCAAGTAGTAGCTACTGCAAGTAGCTCAGCGGGCTATTGAACATATGCTGGGTGTTTCTCTCTCCGTAAGAACAACGTCCGTAACGAAGTCACAGGGCAGAGAACTAAAGTATCCGATATCACGCGACAAATAGGCTCGCTGAAGTGGCAATGGACTGGTCACAGTCTCTGAAGAACAGATGGCAGATGGGCCAGTAAATTTCTGGAGTGGAGGTTGCGTTTGGGAAAACGAAGTGTTGGTCGACCGTTTACCAGGTGGGCAGACGATTTCCGTGCAGTAGCCGCTCCGGGATGGATGCGAGTGGAAGGTGTTCGGTCGTCTTGGCGTTCACTGAAAGAGGCCTGTGTCCAGCAGCGGACCGATAAGGGCTGATAATGATGATGAATAATACCTAATCCATCATTCAACATAGTGAGTTGAGGCGTTTTTTCATTGAGTTCTGTTTGTCCTGAATGAAAACACTTCATTAGGAGCCTAAGGCCGCGGAAATCTTTTATTCGACACGGTAACGAATGCCAGGGTTTTTTCTCTTAGCATTTGACAAACTTTTGCTATGTAAATGTTACTTTAGAGTTGAACAGAAACGGTTCATTAAAAGTTACTAATTGTGAATAGTGAGACGGTTTTTTATGTTTTTCTTTAATTTATTGTAATATCATACAATGCTTAATTAAACTGAGCTTTGTGCCCGCTGGAACTTATAGTAGAGAGTATAGAAAAGTAGGAGTAAAGCGAATGTAAATTAATATTTTGGATAACTTTAAAAAATATGTAGTTTATTTCATGTATTGTCACTTCTTGGTGAAAATTTATGTTAACACTTGTATAAATAACTTAGCTTTATATATTATTTCCACAATTATTTATTTTTCAATTTACATTTACTATCGCTTCTGTGGTGTAACGGTGCGGGTGTCGCCTGTTAAGATCGTTACCCGCGTGGTGTCCTGGGTTCGATCCCCGGGTCGGGCAACTGTTATTAAATATTACTCCGATTATTCTGAGCACGCATTACATTGTCGGGAATTGAAATGTGCCCGAAGTGGCCATAGGCTTGCCGCCTATGACATCATGGGCCTCAGTACATTGGCTAATCGAGAGTGTTCTAGTATATCTACTGGACTTATGAGTTATGGATGTACTAGCACACCTCTGCCTATCTCTTCGGGGATAACAGGCGTGAAGGTACTTTTTTACTTTTTTTTTTCTTTTTTTACATTTACGACCGGTTTCGACTTAACTCCATCAGGTGCTTATTTGTACGGTAATATAAGGTACCATACAAAAAATTTTAACGTTTTTTTTTTGTTTATCATTCATCATACATTCATGTAATAAAAACCTGGCATGAGTATCATTTAGAACTTAGAATGTCCTATTTTTACGGGAATGAAATACCATAGAAAATTACCATACAAATATTTTTCTTTCTTATATCTATGCTTAAACATAAAACTATTTTAGAATATCGCAGTATATTTAAGTATTTCAGCAGCCCGATGTTTCAGAAGCCTTACAGTAAGCGTGGTCACCGGTGAAGAGTCACCATAGGAGGAGAAGGAAAGGTGGGCAACGCATATGTGTAACAAAATATTTTATATCTATGTGCGTCAACAATAGAGACACGCATGTATGTGGCATATGTAGGGCTCGGGATAGGGTTGAATCGGAGGCAGATTTAATTGATGAGGTTCAGAAAGTCATTTCATTTATTAAAATCATAAATAAGTCCAACAAATTTAATATAAAAAAGTAAATTAATGGGCAAACAGAAAAAGATTACAACAGGAAAATAAACCGTAAACCGACAGGAAAATTCGGATCCTAAGAATGACACTCAAAAGATTACAACACAATGTGTAGGACTTCGGAGGACTTCGCACTCAGTGACGCGACGATCATTTTCCTTTCTATTTCCCTCGGAGTGGGACATTTACTGGCGAGGCGATGAGAATTCCTTGGCAATTATTTGGGTTGGTTCAGCCTCTGTCAGCTTTTTCATTTATCCTTTAAAGATGTCGATCGTATCGACGCTTAAATAATTATCAGGGAATTTATTTATTCTTAAATGGGAGTTTAAATTTAACTTTATTAATGTTTTATTACATCCAAAGGATCCTGTGATTTCTGATATTAATACAAAAATAACTAAAACTTACTGAAGTCGTAAGTTCACGCTAATGTTACTCATTAGAATAAAACTACTTTTACTGATTTTATCGCGGCTTATTACTTATTTTATACTTTATTGTATACTTAACTTATTAACATGCTATATACTTAAACAACACTTGTGATATCATGCTGCCTTGATTTGCTTTAATCGGAACGACTAAACAATTATAATTCTTCGGGTACTTTTAATACCTTGTGACATCAGGACATCTGACATCTCAGTCCAGCCGTGACCAGTTGCTGTAAAGCTTCTAATACGTCGGATTAGTAAATTAAAAAAATAAACCGCGATAAAATCTATAAAAGTAGTCTTATTGTAACTAAAACATACATAATCTGCTTATTCTGTTCTTCTATAAATTTGTAAAGGATTAGAAATAACAAAACCATCAAATCTTGTTAACGAACAATATTGCTTTTAAGATGTCATTAAATTTCCATCAAAATATGTCATAGAACGTGTAATAGAAAAAAAACCCGGCTCTGCGATGGCTGCAACTTCGCACGTTTCAGTTTTCATATGCAAATATTCTTGCGCGCCATTAATTTCGAGCGCGCACGTACGCGTAACAAAATGTAATAAAAACGATTTGCTGCACTGGTCCGCCCATATTTGACGATATTGCTGTTTTTATCGTATAGGCCTCAAACGAGCAAATGTATTACCTGATGGAAGGAGACGCGCATCAAGTGACGTGAGAGTTGCCTCTCTGGTCCGGACCCGCTTACCCTAAAGGGGTATTTAATTGGGTTCTTCTTAGACTTGTTTTCAAACACCCTATCCATCCGATAATCAAATCGTCCACTTAGCCTAGCTAATGGCTAACAAAGTAGACTGAGTTAATTCGGGTAAGCACTAACCGAATTCGAAAACCCTATTGTAGCTCACCCACTCATTAAGTTTTGTATAGAAATAGAAAGAAATCATGCACGGAGAAGAGCTAAACATAAAGTAACCCTATCATGATATATATATATATATATATATATATATATTGTATATTTATTATAATTGACTGACACTATCCATAAGTTACCTTTTCATTTGGGTAAGATTTCAATAGGGCGACCCTAGAAATACGTTTAATCAAAAAAAGGGGTTCTCCGGTCCATGCTATGGTCATGACAATAATTGTAAAATTTGCTGTCAAAACGTTCTTATATTCCCCCTCCCCCCCTCAGTCCCTCTTTCGAACCAGAACCTAGTCTCGTCGTCCGACGAGCACTCATAGCAATCCGTTGTATTGGGATTCCCTTCGCTTCCAGGGCATAAGTTCAGATCCGGAAAAGATATGTTGCGGAATGTTATATAAGGATATATCTCACACAATTAAGAGAGCTATTTCACACAATTTTACTCGGTCGGCTCAATAGACTTTTATTATATTCTTGTGTATATTTGGCAAGTGTTTCTGTATAAATGTTATCTATCGCTCATACGTATTAAGTGCTGAGTGTTGTTAATTAATATATTTGTAGGAAGTATAGGAGGTAGTGCAATGCTGCATTGCAGCGAAATTGAGCCGGCACGTCCCGGGAGATACCTCTCGCTCACATGATACCGGCGTAAAGCGACATCTTCGGTATCGCGTTTCATGTGGTTTGTTGGTAGCCTGTGTTTGATTGTCAACATTGCCAGGAAATAGACGGGCTACCCACAACAGAGGGGATCCTAATATAGGGACCAGGGAGAATTTCTATCAATATATTTGTTATGTTTTTTTTTGTTTTAATAAATTTTTTTTTTTTTATTGTAACATAAATAATATTTCCAAAGAATTGATACTTAACAAGAAAAACATTGGCCGCAACTAGTATAGGAAATATAAAACTAAAACGAAACGCTTGCGGCCTCAATAAAACCCTTTTTTCATAGACCGCATCACCACAGATGAACATTTATTACGAACCCTGCGTACCGCGACAGGAGTGACGTCACATAACGTGTTCCCAACTCGAGCGTGTAACTCATGACATCGCCGGAGCCATATCACTTTAGAGCTTTTGTCGAGTTCACGCAATCTATTTCGTACATGGGAAAAGCATACATTGTTTAATGAAGTATGAGTGTGTGTGTTGTATGTTAACACTATAGATATGATAGCTGTATGATATGTGAATGATAACTAGTGTACTAGCAAGAATTGAGTTGCGCTAAAATACTAAATTATAGACCAAGACTTTAGAGCCTATCTTTATGTTGTTTTCACTCTTCCACAAAGGCGTAATACACAAAGCAATTCTAATATGTACGTACGTATAGATAACATTTACAGCCTATGTGAGATCTCTTTTGGTCAGATGATTGATGGGTCCTGATTGATGTAAGATACAATTGGGAGAACGCGTTGTTAGTTTGCACAAAAAATTGTATTTAAGTAACTAACTGGTGAGTTTTTAACTGAAAAAAACTGACAGCAACTTTAAAAGTTATATTTCATTAACACAAGTTGTACTCGAAAATAGTTTGCATCTCTCAGCCGGGTCAAATGTTGCTCTCGTACAAGTTTGTATAAAATTGACGTACAAAATTCGCGGCCCACTCGAAAATAATGACATGAAATGAAAATATCGTCTTGTGAGCAGAGCACCACAGGAGCTCAGCGATGCGCTTCGGAGTTCCGCGTACACCATACACCGAATATACCGAATGTACTTTAGTGCGCTGCCTCGAGGCTTTTCAGACAGGTCCTTAGCGTACCCAATATAAATTTTAAAGCATTTTTCAATGTATTTCGATAGAGAATTCCGCAAGTATTCACGATGAACTGATCTTTAGCAAAGTTGCTTATAAATGGAGTCATCGTACCATGTAACGGCCAAATAGTAACTATTGCATAGAACATTCCCCATCAGAGCGTTGGCGTGAAGATGTGCTCCTGTTGAGTACCTATCGTATAAGACGTTCGTGAGTAGCCGGTGGCTTAGAGGAGATGAGAAAAGGAAAGCGACGCAACTGCATTACAAAAATTCGTATGTTTATGGACGACAGCAGTCTACAAAAGGCACCCGTTACTCGTTTACCACCCACAAAAAACTGATAACCTGGCAATTTTAGTGCGGCCGTAAGTAAAAAAAGTAGTATATTTCCCTTTATAGCATAAGGGGACAAACGAGAAATCGGAGTCTTCTGATGACTACCGCCGCCCATGGACATTCGCATGATTGTTACACAGATAACGAGCAGTATTGGAGTGCAACGCATCTGCGTCACAATCATGCCCCACCCCCAAATGCGTCCCGGCTACTCACAAACCGCAGGAAACGAGACAGCGACGCTGTATTTTTACGCCGGTATCAAGTGAGCGAGAGGTACTTACCCGGTTGTGCCGGCCCAATTGCGTTGCATAGGAGGATGTATTGTCATGTACCATGCATAGCACTACCTACTTCTATGCAACATGGCACTACCTCGTCCTAAAACAACAAAATATTGATATGCTTATTTGTTTCACTCGTGTATACCGACACATAATAATTAGTAACTTTGTGAGTTTCCCAGAGCCACATTGAATTGTGCCGGCCCGGCTATAGAGGTACCTCTCGCTCACGTGATACCGTCTTGAACGCGATATATATGCTGTCGCGTTTCATGTGCATTCCCATCAAGTAATACATTTGCTATTGAGGTGGATAGTGCATGTAATAATCAGTGTCCTCAATAGTAACTCACAAGGCTCCGCGCGGGCTCGTTTGTACTTGTGTCATAAAAACATGTTAAGATAACAAAATATACAGTTTATAAAATATATTACGATAGTGAAATATATAGTTTTTAAAATGTATTAAGATAATAAAATATATAGTTTCCAAAACATATTAAGTTGATAAAATATACGGCTTATAAATAACAACGGGAAACAATTAAATCATATCGCACTCGGACCGGAGACCTACAGGTCTCTGGGCTCTTGATCTTTTTTTTTTTTTTTTTTTTGGTGACGAAGGAGAATGCATTTACGCATGATACCTGGGAGCACGGGTAGACCCCAGACCTGTGTTGGACTCGGCCATTGGGTAGCAATACCAACTAAACCCCTACGGGAGCCTTCAGCCGCTATTCGTGGAGGGTCCTGGATCTGCAGGCAACAGGACCCCTCCGGCGACAGGCTGACCTCGGCGAAAAGGCCAGACTTCACTGTCTGTCCGGGACTGTCCGGCTACGCTATGACTGTCCCCACGACGCCGTGTATTTGGAAGTGGACCGGGTTCCCATCCCGGCCCGACACGGAACACAGGGGCACTACTGAAGGCGCTACAGATAGCGCCTCCTTCGCCCCCATTCGTCGTCGGGGGGAGCGTGTGACAGAGGAGGCCGCGTCGGCAGCCTCGTCTGTCACACGCTCGTCGGCTTCCTTCTGGGACATGACGGTCTCGCAGAAGGAAGCCATCGCCTTGTAGGACTCGTCGCTGCCGAGCATCGCGAGGATGATGCTCGACTTTGACAAGTCCCCTCCGACAACTGATGTCAGATCGTGACGCAGCGCCGCCCATCTCGGGCACACCTCGAAGGTGTGCTGGGCCGAGTCCACCGCCGCGTCACTGGGCTCTTGCTCTGAGTCAATATCGACGGATTAACAGATCTATAAGTCTTAGTGGATTCGAGATCGAATAGTTTGTTGATAGCAAAGTTTCACTTTACATCAAAGCTACAAATGGGATGTTATGTAATATATAATAATAATACTCTAATAATAATAATAATAATAATAAAGTACATACATTGTTTTATACTGAGTTTGAAAATTGGCGACATTCTACTGAATATATATATGAAGCTCAGTCTGTTTCTTTAAACGCACTAAACTCAGAAACTTGGCCAAAATTGAAAAATAACTCTTGTGTGGAATAGTCCATGTATATAGGAAGGCTAGCCTATGGGCTATGAGGCTACGCCAAATAGGGTTGTAGTTACACGAATAAAACCGCGAAGTGGTGCTAGTTAATAATAAAGTTTTAGGAAGAGGTAAGTGCCATGCCGCGTAGGAGGAGACAGTGCCATGCTGCATAGAATGAAGCAGTGCCATGATGAGTAGGGGGAGGTAGTGCCATGCTGAATAGGAGGAGTTAGTGCCTGGCTGCATAGGAGGAAGTAGTGCCATGCTGCGTAAGAAGAGGCAGTGTCATGCTGCATATTAGGAGGTAGTGACATGCTGCGTAGGAGGAGGTAGTGCCATGCATGGCGCATGACATAATATCCTCCTACGCAACGGAATGGTGCCTGCCTGGGAATTACCTCTCGCTCACTTGATACCACCGTAAAGTGACAGCGCTGCTGTCACGTTTCGTGCGATTTGTGAGTAGCGGGTGACTCATTGGGGGAGGGAATTGATAGGAGGGCAACGCATCCGCGCAACAATCACGCGAATGTCCATGGCACTACCTCCTATCTATTATTCATACACCTCAGTGATGAAGATTGTTCAAGCTTAACAAATGTCAAGTTTCGCCAACACAACGTGTACCGGGCCGGCGAGGGGACCACAGGACAGTGGACACAGGCACAGGCCACCTTGTGATGATGATGATGATACATTTAGAGATCGAATTATTTATTTTTCACATACATTGGCCACAAAAATTATGATCATTTAAGCTGCTTCAGTTATATTAGTTTAAACAAAACTTTTCACGTGACTCGATGTCCAGTAACCCCAGGAAGCACATTATTGCAAGCTCATCGAGCATTAATTGACGGAGTGCAGTATTACGTGCAGCCTGAAAGCGTTTCCCAATAGCTTCCCGAAGCTTCCTGCGGGGCATTTCCTGATTTTGGCTTTGATGGCTTCATATAAATTGAATTGCGCCACAGTCAGCTTTTGTTTTGTTTATCGGCAGCAGAAAATTTATTGCATTGCAGCCGAATTGGGCTGGCACGACCGGGGAGGTAATTTTGGCTCACTTAGCACCACCGTAAAGTGACCGATATGCTGACGCCTTTCGTGTGGTGTGTGAGTAGCCGGTGGCCCACTGGTGGGAAGGACACGACAATAATGCGGATGTATGTCTGGGTCGATATTCTCCCGAAAGCTCCGAAAGTACATTTGCCCCATTATATTATAAAAAAATCCTTTATGATAATCGACGACGGGTTTACTTGAACGCGAAGGAAATTCTCTGTTGCTATAATAAAATTTACGAATGAAATGAAATCTCTTTGGTTCATCACCAGACCGTCACGTATAGCCTCGAAATTTCTGCCGAATTTTAAAGAACTATAAAAGAATGGATCAATAAAATTGCTCCAATGCGTACGCAAGTGACATTGAAAATATAACTACAGCGATACTATAAAATTGTCTAAACACATTTATGTGTACGGTTTCATTACGTTTACCTATTTCATTCATAGCATTTATTGTGTAAATGAGACAATTGCTACCTAACACACTATCTTATATTTTCCTTAAAAAGCAGTTAGCTTTACACTCGGCAAAAATGCGGCGTACTGAAAGTGTTAATTTAGAAAATGTGTGACGCCATCTGAATGACACAGACAGATCCCCGTGTAAAATGTGTGACGCCATCTGAATGACACAGACAGATCCCCGTGTAAAATGTGTGACGCCATCTGAATGACACAGACAGATCCCCGTGTAAAATGCGTTACAGGTGCTCTTTGTTAAATCAGCTCCGGCCTCGGGTTGCCGTGGCTTTGTGGCCCGATTTTCCTAGACCCTCCCCTCCCCTCCCTTCCCTTCCCCTCCCATCCCTCACACAACTGAAACACATTATAGAGAAGTTGCCATATGCGAGATAGTTATTTAATATGAAAGTTTTCGTCTTGGTTTGTGGACAACTTTTAGTTACAATACTGTATAGGATTTCACTCACATTTGTCTCATTTGTTAGGGTCGTCACGTGTCAGTGCATAAATGTAATATTATAATTTAATTGCAGGTAAAGTTTAGTGCTTTTTTAGCATAATTGGCTCCAGAGACTTATAGTGCCCCGAGATTTACCCCCGAGAGTTATTTGTCTATTCATAGCTTTTTTTTTATATTTTAACGACTAATCTTAGCTATTTGGTAACTACCGATGCTCAATAACATCTACATATGCAGATTCGTGACCCTCCTTCACCCCGTCTAGCCCAATGACTGCTTTAACTGTATATATTCAATAAGAGATAACATACGTAATGTGACACAACCAAGTGAAACACATTTGCCCACAAAATGCCGAAGTGAAGAATTTGTTTTGAGTGTTCTTTTAAACATAATTCAAAATATGTAGGTAGGATACCTAGCTTTAATAGTTAAGTATCCTACCTACATATATGGTTCAGCCAGTTAAGTGGCTGTTTATCCACATGTTACACCAAAGGTCAGGTCGCAGGTTCGAATCCCGCCTATGTCATGGATGTTTATATCTGTATTATAAGTATTTCCATAATAAAAAGCTTAAATATACATAACGTTTCTTAAATTTATATGAATATTAAATATGTTGTCCGTTGTCTACTACCTGTATCACAAGCCCTTTCGTTACTTAGCACGGGGCTAGGCTGACGCGGTGTGCTAAGTCCACAAATTATTATATCATTATTTTGAAATGAACGCGCCAATGAAATCATAAGCAGGTTTACTGAAAGCGTGAAGCTCCTATTCCCCACAATTGATCAAGCCTTGTCATGACAGTGGGCCTCAGTAGCCTAGGTCAAAGGGCATTAAAGAACTCCTGCTCTTGGAGGAGATGCTCGTTGTAACGCTCTTATAGTAAGAAGGAACAAAAGAGTAATAGGAGGAGGCGCTTCTGCGCACGGGGAAGGGGGCGAGGATGGGAACTTCACCCCATTGCAGCGTTACTAGTGAGGTGTCCTGATGTTCTGTTGTTCCGAGACACCTCACCAAAGGCGGCATTGATTACTCTCGCGGTGGTTTTTGTGGGTATTCGGCACTGTATTCGGGAGCCCCATACACCACTGGATCCGCCCGGTGAAGGCGTGTAAATACGTTTCCCCGCGTCAACAAAAAAAGGTGTAAAGCTCTTCCTAGTCTCGTACATAACTGCGAGGTAACTCCAATATCCTAATGCGCCAGTCAAAACTTTCTACCGCGCAGCGACAAATATCCACGTCACGGAGAAAATGTTACATTAGTGCCATCCCTGGGGAACGCGTAACGCATCACGTGCATTCCATTTTAATCTCTATGTTTCAAGTAATAAAATATGAAATCGACTGAATGAAAAAGATTTTACTGGAAAATAAAGACTGGGTATGTTTTGATTTTATTCAGCCCAAATGTTTTCAGTTGGGTTGGGCATCATTCCGGAAGCTTCGTCACATTCTCACGTCGCATATACCGCAGAGCTTGAAGAGTCTTCAAACAATGCGTTCTCCCCGTGATGACCTACGGGACCGAAACATGGCCTCTTAATTCAGGACTGGTCCGCAAGTTAGCGGTAGCTCAACGGTAGCAGAACGTGATATGTTGGATGTTTCTCTGTCCGATAGAATTCGTAGCGAAGTCCTAAGGCAGAGAACTATATATGACTAGTAACCGATATCACGCGAAGAATAGGCTCGCTGACGTGGCAATGGGTTGGTCACACACTCAGAAGAACAGATGGCAGATGGGCCAGTAAGGTACTGGAGTGAAGGCCGCGTTTAAGAAAACGAAGTGTTGGTCGACCGTTCACCAGGTTAGAAGACGATTTCCGTGCAGTAGCCGGTCCCGGATGGATGCGAATAGCAGGAGATCGTCTTGGCGTTTATTGAGAGAGGCCTATGTCCAACAGTGGACCGATAAGAGCTGACAAATAGAGAGTGCACTTGTGTCTGCGGAACACTTGTGTGTCATGTCCCGCGCAGATGGCTCTTCTCAACACAGATGACGGCTGTAGCCGAAATTCGGCTAGGACGACATTATTATTATGTTAGTTCTTGATAGTTTTCACCTAAGGATCTATATTAACGAATGCTTAGCCTTGGAACATTTTTTTTAATTGTAGGAGGACAAGTAGATACCCAGAGCCTTTTAACAACTCTTGACGTCCATATATATCCGCATTATTGTTATCATGCGAATTTGTGAACCCTCCTTTCCTCATCCCTTCAATGGACCTCCCCTCAAATGGGTAGTTATAAAATTATTAATTTTATAAACCCGACAATTAAGTAAGCAAATAAAGCGCAAGCCACGATCAAATGGCACGGGGATGAGGAGACATGAAGAAACTGTTTCCTGACAATATAACAGGCAATATCATTTGAGACAGCGTCGTCGCGGCATACAGTGACACAAATTTAATATTGTTTCGAGGAGTTGTTCAGTTATGATTTAGTAACGCCGTGTAGATTAAATACTTAGGGCCTGTTTTTGTTTACAAATTCTAGTTAAGCAATAAAATAGCTGGATAAATCTCGCATTATTTTTATCGTGTCTATAGGACCGGCATCATGTTAATTAGCTACTTGTTCTTAATTAGTAATGCTGTTAATTAAATGTAGGTAGTCGTGTATACACTAATAGTTAAAATGAGATTACTGGCTGAAATTTGAAGAGACCCTAATCAAAATTAAAATACACCAAAGTTTGGATGTACTTTGATACCTGGCAAAATGTCACGATAACCGACGTCGAGAGCCAAGAATAAAAACTTAAAAGAAATAATACAACCGGGTTTCGCATCATGACGAGCGCCACTCATTAAAGCCAGGGCTTAGTAAGTAAAACATTCCTCTGCCTTTGTAATTGAACCAATGAGTAAAATAAACTGTCCCGACGGGTCAATGTCGGGGAATTTATCTTTATATGATCCTTATTTTATTTACGGTAAAAATATTTTGCCGTAACTCGGTATGAAAAGTTTTTGGTATTAAACTTGTTAAGATGAAAACAGATGAGTGTTGAGTCTGCACGTCAGATGTAATTTCGCATCGCAAAAAGTTTAATAAATCAGCTGTCAAACGTGACGTCATTGAGGGCGACGGATGCCGATCATAATTTACTTTCATATCTGTACAAGACTGACATTCTAGTGTTTCTCCATGAATTCAAAATAAAAATGTTTTTTTACAGTATTATGGGGGCAGACGAGCACTCGGCGCCTTTCAGTGACTAACGGCGGTCCGGAACATCCGCATGCTTGTAATAGACATATGTAACTGATCGATTTTCTCAAAATCTAAGAGCAAATAAAAATCCGAGGATAGTTTTAGAATATAATTTGTGAAGGTGTTACCTTAGGAAATTATATAATAAAACCAAGCCGCGAAATTCATGGGCAAAGCCGGGCAAATTACCAGTAAAAAAGTAAAAAATAGTTGCACTTAAAAACTGTGGCAGTACTTTTAAAACTTATTAGGGTTTCTTGATGCTCTTAACGGCTACTGGTCCACTTTCTATGTCTCCTAACGACTTGTATATTTAATACCTAAGTTGTTTTTTTTTTATTTTTTGTAAAATTAATATGGAATGTTTATGCTTAGGTAATTTATTTTGTGCGCTTTAAGTATAAAGCTGATCTAATCCTTAACTTTACAAGGAAGTATCTTAAAATGGCGTTCGGACTTTGCGATATTTTGCAAGAATTTTGTCTTTGTTTTGTCAATTTTTGATATTGAAAAATGAAATTGCCAATCGTGTCATAGCGAAGTTTTTATGTACGTTAGTTTTTATATTGCATCAAAAGGGAACAACTTTCCATCACAAAACCTTTTGTCTGACAAAGACACATTTACACACTATAAAAAAGAATCTCAGGATTATAACTTGTAATGAATTGGCATAACTGTAATCCACAAGCTCTTTAGAGATACATTATCTGTATTAATGTCTCGGAACTTTTTTGTGTCCCCTCCGATTAATGTTTATTTGGCTCTCTTGTGGGTTATTTAAAAACGATGGCTTTATAGAATGTTTTAGGAGGCAGCTACACTCGGGTGGAAAACACACCCGCAAAACACACTAAGGTCTGTCTCCTGGCTGCTCTCTGGTCGGAATCGACCGGAATATGACATTGAGAGAATATAAAACACTTGCGTCTGCGCACGCACTTGGACAATGTATTGCCGCTGTAGAGGAAATCTGACTAGAAGGACAGGACATCGTTGTGACCCGCGGCTTTGCTTACTTTATGTTTTTATAGAACCGCGTCACCTTTGCTCGCAAGAGTTGTAAGACATATTGTGTTACTAATCATTGACTAGTAGATGGCAAATTAGTAGTTAAGTAGCAAGATATTTAGAAAGATATGACCAGAGAGGTTCTCGCTCACATGGAACATAGGCTACATCTTTTATGTGACATAAAAGACAGTGACAGCTGTCGCGTTTTATGCGATTTGTAAGTATCTGTTGACCATCCGATACCCTCTGGGCGTTGAAGTTATCAAAAGGCTACTACTCGTACTCACCTCTACTGCTCGTTTACCCTAAGCGGGTTCATAAAAAGAAATATCCACCCCTAAGAATTTCCTTTCGCCGCCGATGAAGGTTGTGCATCCACGCCTTTGGAGATCCAACACAGAGAATTATTTCCGATGTCTACGGTCACCGTCCTTAATCCGTCTGTTATATCCATACAGATAATATTGATGGACTAGAAAAACCATAGACAGGCCTACGATTGCGAACGTCCGTATTGATTAACAGAGAAGGAAGATGAGAAATGCATCTTTTTCTCGCAAACGCACTGCTCATAGAGAAATTAATGAAAAATAGAGAGACAGATGTTAAGCCGCATTTTCCTTCTCATTCAACATTGACAGGCGTGTAGAGCGTTTCCCGCTGATGCGGAGACACACATTTATTTTTTCACCGGCCCTGGGTGCGGTCCGGTGGTGTGTGCGGATTGCAGCACATTATAGTGCCGTATACCCACAAAACCACCGCGAGTGCTATCAGTGCCGCCTTTGGTGAGGTGCCCCAGATCAACAAATAATCAGGGCACCTCGACGGCTAGTCAGGCCTCTATGGGAACGACGCCTCCTTTACAGCAAGGTTGCCCCGCACCACAAGAAAACCCCACCAACTTTGGGACAGTGCAATGGGGTGAGGTTCCTATCGTCGCCCCTTGCCCCGTGCGCTAAAGCGTATTCTCCTGCTTCTCTTGTGTCCCCTCTACCTATAAGAGGGGTACATTGAGATCCTCCTCCACCTGCTCTTTAGCCCCCTCTTCTTATAAGAGGGCTTCAAAGACCTCCCCCTCGGTTCAATTGGCATCGCCTGGGTTCACATCACGCTACCACCACAAGGCTTGAACAACGGTGGTAATATGTGTTTAGCCTGGCTCTATCTAAAGATAATAAATTATCTCTATCGTTAAATCACATAACAATTTTCCAGACTCTATTTGGCGGAAAGTATATTTTGACACCACTATTATACGGGTAACTGCTCCTAGCACAATAATATGGCGCGTCAGATATCGCGTGTCACACTGTACGGGTCTAATGATTACATTTTCAAAAGAAGTTTTAATTGGAATAACTTCCTACTCCTCTTGTTTTATTCTGATTAAATTCGTTGGATGTCCCAAGACGGTTGTAGCTTTAGCTGCCTGCGATCATATCAATCTGATAATTGTGGATGTCGTTGTCGATCCTGGCAACACAGACGTAACAGTGCAGGGAATAAGTGGTGGGCCAGGCCCGTTTAAAAGAATACAGTATTTTAATTTTTATCGGTCTTTTTAACAATAAAACTACTTTTAAGGATTATATCGCGGTTTATTACAAAAAGTAAACCGCGATAAAATCCGTAAAAGTAGTTTTATTGTAATGACTAACATTCGCTTAAACTTACGACATCAAATAGGTCTTTTTAACGTTTGCCGGGAATAATCTTAGCAAACAATCAATGCTGATGATACCTGACTAAGTTAAAAATCTTTAAATACTAGGTCCCGCAATTTGGTCGATCTGCAGACAGCAATTTTCAATGCTATCTTTAGGGGCTAACGAGCAATTAGAGCATTTTAACAACTACCAACGCCCATAGATATACGCACAATTATAGTCATGCTCACAAACCTCACAAAATTTGACAGTGTGTTGCGGCAGTATACTTTACAGCTCATGACAGCAACATGGGATGATATTATGCGCGAGGACCTCCTTAGGCATTAACTGTTACCGTCTGGTACTTCTGAGAAAAAATAATTTCATTAAAATTGTATAATGCCCCTTATAACACGTTGCATAGAGTACATAATAGCGTGCACTTGATACGAACACTCCGCGATCCCTCGGGATAGCATTACCGTAATATATCCCGGGTCCTGACGTGGCTGTTTGTTGCAGCGCGTTAAAGATTTTTGACGGATGCATTAGGATATTGGAGTCTATCATTGATATAAATGTTTGGAAATGTTTTACGTAGTTTCCATGGTACGACCGTATTTGCGCATAACTTTATTTGTGATTGTCCTAATTTTCAAATAGGCAGTATAACTTTATTGTTTCTAAGCACATAATACCTGTTGTAAAAAGCTATTCACCCTATGTTGATTTTTGCCGGATATTCTTTACCCGAAGCTTTGATTTCATAGCATCGTCATGTGGATAACATCCAACACGGATCTTTAACAGGCTAGGTTTCAAGTGAGCAAGTTGTGGGGACTACCGCCGCCCCGAACCCTAACCCGACGAAAACCCGAGATTTTGCCAGCGGGTTGCCGACTTGTAAACTCTTTCTATTAAGAATTCTAGAAGGCCATTTTTTTATAAAGTCATTTAAACTACTGCATACGTATGATTCGATAATCGTACCTATGCAGTAGTTCGAATAATTATTATGATATAATTATCAAATCGCAAATTATACATTAAGTGTGACAAATCGTTGTGGGCAAAGCTTAACGAAACAAACAGTTGAAATTACAAATGAATAAACCAATTATATAATCGTTTAAGCTGTTAAATTTTTCACGACGATTCATTGGTTGAATTATTCTGCAAGCCTAGTAGGTGTAAATTATTATACAGCAGCCAGTAGGAGCAACATGCAGCTCGCTTGTGCAGGGCTGCTCGAGCTCGTTAATGTTTAATACAAGTTGTGGAGCAGGTAACTACATGAATTACATCGAGCAGGAGGGGCACAATTTAATTTCTAGCTGAAATAATTAATCTATGAACTTTTGACTGCCGGCTGACTCTGTTGGTAACGTGGCGGTTAGTCCGCTGTTACACCAGATGCCTCAAGTTCGAGTCTCGTTAGGTCATGGATGTTTATATATATATATATATTTTTATAATAAAAATCGTAAATATATAAAATTTTCTAGAGTCCTTACCACAGGACTGTCGTGGTACAATTAAGTCCAGTGATAAATATATAATTATTATGAATTCGTAAGGCGTAACTACCAGGGAATAAGGAAGTGTGAGGTGTATATAGAGTTACCTACGACTGCGAGTGTTCGTGTTGGTTAATTGGTTAATGCAGAAGAAGATGGGAATGCATTACTATATTTGTCCGTCTAATCACGTGTGTGAATTGTGCAGAGAGAAATTAATGAGAAAAGGGAGATAGTAGACCACAATTGTTTTCTCTATTGACTTTTAAGTTCGCTTCCGTACTCTATCTATATTATGTTAATGACTACTTAGCGCGACATGATATTTAAAGAAGAAGGCCCATAAATATAAGGAGCGTAGGACAGGTCCTGTTCTAGCCAGGAAGGGAAGGCATTACATTAAATAGGACAGTTTTGGTCGTTCAAATCCATGAATTTATGTTATTTTAGCACAATACTTGTTGAAAGTTTCCACGACATTTATATACGGCGCCATCTTGATATGGGATTGTCAGCCTATACAAATCTTTACAAAGTTATTAATTTATGCACGTGTTTTCATGTAAACCTACGTATTTTTCCGTATTAATGGAGTAATTGTAGAAAACTACATCTAAAATGAAAAGTCACCATTAACCGGTTAAAAGTTAAACAATGATGTAATTACGTGTTACTTTTTTAATAGTGTAATGTTATAACACACGTGTGCGTGTGTGTGCGTGTGAGAGCATGTGTGCGTGTATGCACACACTTGTACACTATAATATGCACGAGTAAATTGCCGCCTTGTCGGCTAGGATCACATTAATAACGAAGTACGTAATACAATATAGTGGAAAAAAACCATTAAATTTGTTTTACTTACAGACCAGACTGTAATTACACTTCGGGACATTGGATATCTTGTCTCAGAGCGTGTAAGTATCGGTCCCTCCCCCCCCCCCGGGAAATGGAAGTATACGTCAAATACAAAATGAAGGTAAAGCATTTCTAGCGTCCCAAACGTCTTGTTACCTGGGTTTTATGTAACCTCAAAAGAAAACACACATATATACGATCGTTCTTAGCTTATTTCATTTGTTTGTTCAATATGTTATGCTAGTTGTACCTGGCGCGCGTTGCTGTGCCAACAACTAAAATAAATTTAAGAAAAATAATTTTAAAGAAAATACAGTGAGTTCGTGTATTACATAATTATAAAACAATTGAAACATAAAAAGCTTATTCGTGGTCTCCATTGTCTGCAATATAGTCATTTAAACGTTGAGGCTAGTTATCAGTAGAAGCACGCACGCATTCCACGGGGAAATTCTTCACTGCCAGTCCTATGGATTGTTTTAGGGACTCCAAATTTCTGTACTCTCTAAAACACCATAAATCATAATCCAGCGGCTTAAGATCGGGACTGGACGACGGCCAGACTTCAGCTCTGACAAGTCCGAGACGTTCGATTCCAACCAAGACTGCATGGACCGAGCTCTATGACCCGGCGACGAGTGTTGCTGGAACCATACTTGGTTATCGAACATGGTGTTATTAAAAGGGGAACTATTTTCTCCAGGATAGTATCTCGATACATTTGTGCAAATGTTTTAATCTCTTTTTTCACAAAAATATGGCTTAGTCACTCCTTCATAGCGAATATACTATATTAATATACTAATGGAAGAGCCTCTAGCCCGGAGATGGAGACGCCCTCCCCCGAAAGTCCTCTACGAAAAAATGCGTGGACAAATGTCGCCGACCTAATTAATGTCCAGCGCATCAATTATATATCAGCGCGTGCCGTTAGAAACGGCATCCATGTCAACACCGCGTCATCCGGCGAACACCGCCGCTTGACCGCCCTTCTGCGCGATAGGAATATCGCGTATCACACTTACGCCCTGGAGGTTCGTGATCAAGGGAATGCCGACAGAGGTCTCCATAGAGAGAGTGACGGCTGACCTAATCTGCCAGAACATCCCGGTGCTGGTACACCGGATGTACCGTTACTCCAAAAATGGTGACGAGAAGGCGAACGTACCATACAACATGGTACTCGTCATACTTCCCTGGACTCCTGAGAGCAAGGCGATACACGGCATTAAGGCGATATACGGTCTGACGACAGGCGCATAGAGCCAGCCAATAAGAGGAAGGCACCGGGGCAATGCCACCGGTGCCAGCTGTATGGGCACTGGGCACGAAATTGCCATGGACGCCCAAGGTGCGTCAAGTGCCTGGGCGATCATGGCACGGCGAACTGTCTTAGGGACAGTACCTCAAAAGACCCCCAGCATGTGTGCTGTGCGGACAAGTGGGTCATACGGCCAACTACAGAGGGTGCCCGAAGACACCCAAATTCTTAAAAAAAAAAAGGGTGCCTAAGCCCCAGGGCATCCCCAAGCCGCTGCCCGGGGGACAAAAGGCCCCTCAGGTTCAAAAGCGCCCGACACAAAAACAGGATGATTTCATCCCTGCCCCCATACCCACCACCAACGCGTGGTTCAGCCCGAAAAAGGCCGCATGCCCACCTCTGGCGTCGAGGCCCCAGCAGACACAGAGGGCCCCGATGCCCCCGGCATACAGGGGACAAATGGCCCCGGTGCCTTTGCCCCTGATGTCCTTGACGCCCCAGGTGCATCAACATCAGCCCCAAATGCCCCCTCAGGGTGGCAAGGGAGAGGAAATAGCAGAAGACTGGAAATTCCTGACGAATTTCCTGCGAACTATTGACCCAAGTGAGGTCAAAGTGTTCGCGAATAAAGTAAGATATGGCTCCATGTCTGAGCTGCTTCAGGCTCTGGAGGACCATCACGCGCTGGTCGAGACGACCAAGCGCCACTCCCACTAGGCCTATAAATGGCTACCACGGGTGGGATAAAACCCAACTCATTAAGACTAGTTTCGTTTAACGCAAACGGCCTTAGATCTAACATCCATGAGTTGCGGGATTTCCTCCCGAAACATAAAGTGGACATCCTTCTAGTACAGGAAACGTTCTTAAAACCTAGCCACTCTAATCCGCGTATTTGCAAATACAATATTGTTCGAAACGACAGGACCCGATCTCATCGTGGGGGTACAGTCATCTATTACAAGAGGTCCCTTCATTGTATGCCTCTCGACCCGCCCCCTCTAGAAAATGTAGAAGTCCCTATGTAAGCTATGCATAACGGGCCATCAGCCCATGACCATAGTCTCTGCTTGTCAGTCAGGTCCAAAACCACTTCTAGTCGGCGACTTTTACGCTATTTTCGAAAATTGAAACGCAGATGACCCATATTTATTAATTTTAGCTGGGGACCTCAACGCCCACCACGTGACCTGGGCAACAGACACAACAACAGTCACGGGACTGTCCTCAAGAGATATGTCGATGATCATAACATCATCATCAACGCTCCGTATATCCCAACCCATTATACTCATAACAATTATGGGTAATATACGTTCACCGAGTACAATCGATATAGCACTGGTTATAAACATTTCACTCATCATAAAAACGGCTGAAACATTACACGAGCTCGGACCATAGACCCGTTTTAATTGAAATAGGAGATAATAGATTTAATAGTAATATTAAAATAAAGGAAAAGATCATCGACTATAAATTACTACAAAAGAATTTAGAGAACGTCAAATCGAGTGAACTCGATAGTATCCCAGAAAGTATAGACTCTCCTCAAGCTGCTATCGCGGCCTCATCCATAATCACCGCCCTACTGGTTAGCAAAATAGGATAATCATCAAGAGAGATCTCCACCGTCCCAGAGGACCGTTGAGCTCTCTCTGACGACGTCAGGAACCCTATGCGGCGAAACATCTGCACGATAGTTTGCTATCCGAATCATAATAATAGTCACGATCCTTTGGGAGGCTAAGTGTGCAGGCAAGCCATCAGACAACTCGAAAGAGAAGTCAAAAAGGCTATACCCAAGTTCATAAACGGGAGATGGGATCACTTAGTCAGCGAACAATCTCCGTCCCATACGGCCTACTGGCCACTAGCAAGGGCTATGAAATCCGAACCGGTGGCTCAAATGCCACCACTCGAAAATCGATTACCTGCACTAGAGGATGACGAAAAAGCGGAGTGTCTAGCAGACACACTAGAGAGTCAATGCACTCCTAGCTCCCTCCCCACAGACCCCTCCCACATAAAGGAGTTAGAAAGTATAGTAACGGCCCGACTGGCTGTGTCACCGGATGATGATGATGAAATCATACGTCTGACGGACACAGGAGAAGTAAAGAATCTAATATTGAACCTTCACTCCTAGAGGGCCCCCGGGACCATTGGAATAACCAAGCGCTGAAACAGTTGCCTCCCGTTATTATACACCTCCTAGTGTGCATTTTAATGCATATGGAAGGAATCCATATTGATCGGCATACACAAACCGGGGAAACCCCGGGTGGAGCCAACTACTTACCGACCCATAAGTCTCATAAGCTCGTTAGGTAAAAATCTATGAAAGGATAATTATAGCATGCCTAAGAACCGTGATACGAGGGAAAAACCTTTTCATAGACGAGCAGTTCTCATGTTGCGACAGCCACAGGTGCCCACTCTCGATAGGTCGATGAGCTTCAAGAAACACATAGATAATGTTTTCAAAAAGGCACGATATGTCCTTTTTAAACTTTATCCTCTTATAAACAAAAAGAGCAAAATGACGTATAGACATAAGCTCACTTTGTATATTACATGCATTCGACCGAACTTGTCGTATTGCAGTGCAGCATTCGCGCACATATCTATACCAATAGAAATTCCTACCCAAATTAGTCGGCTTCCTTCTGGGACATGACTGTCTCGCAGAAGGAAGCCATCGCCTTGTAGGACTCGTCGCTGCCGAGCATCGCGAGGATGATGCTCGACTTTGACAAGTCCCCTCCGACAACTGATGTCAGATCGTGACGCAGCGCCGCCCATCTCGGGCACACATCGAGGGTGTGCTGGGCCGAGACCACCGCCGCGTTACAATCGTGACATCGAGTCGTCGGCTCTCTGCGGGCCGTCTTGCACAGATACTCACCGAAGCAACCATGCCCGGTGAGCACCTGCGCCAAACGGAAGGTGAGGGGTTTGCGCCTACGGCGCATCCACCACTCGAGGACCGGGCGCAAGGCAGCCGTTAACTCTCTACCGTACGGCTGCCGCGCCAGGTCCTGCCCCCACCTCTGCATTAACGCCACATGCTCTAGTCGGCGAATCTGTAGGATCTCGTCATGCGTGGGGTTCAGGCCGAGAGCCCTCCTATCCGAGACATAGGAGCAGCTCTCGGCAAGAACCTCCGCCACGAGCTCCCACGGGGGATCGCCGGCTAGGGCTGTCGCTGCAGCCCACGATACCGTACGGTACCCCCGGATCGACCTCACTGCGACGACCCTCTGCGCAGATGGGCCTTATTCCTCGCAGTGAGACGATCCGCCCAAACCGGGGCACCGTACGTCGCCATACTCCGACACACACCGGAGTACAGCTGCCTGCAGGCGGCGCTGGGTCCTCCGAAGTTCGGGAGGAGTCTGCCCAGCGCTCTCGCCGCCTTCACGACCTTCGGTCCCACCATAGCGAAGTGTGGGCTGAAGGTCCACCCTCCGTCAAGGATGAGCCCCAGATATTTTATGTGGGGGCTCAACCTGACCCTCTCCTCTCCGATCTGCAGAGCGGCACCCGGCGGGGGTCCTCTGCGGCCGGTCCCGCGGAAGAGGAGGAGGAGGGCTTCGGTCTTGTCTAGTCCGACCCGAAGCCCTAACCTCTCTATGCGGCTGATCACGAGGTCAATGCCGACCTCGGCCAGCCGCGCCGCCTCCTTATAGTCTCGTCCCCGGGCATAGACGAGGGTGTCATCCGCGTAGCAGATGACACCCATCCCGGGGAGGAGACAGCCTCGCAGGACCCAGTCGTAGCCGACGTCCCACAGGATCGGTCCAAGAACGGAACCCTGCGGGACGCCGCGCCCGACTCGCCGCCACTCCACGGACCCCGACCGGTTCTCGAGAGCCACTCTGCGATCGGAGAGATACGCCTCCAACGGCCTCACGAGATAGGGAGGCACCCTGAAGAATTTCAGTGCCTCCCGTATCACGCTGTGCGGGAGGCTATTGAAAGCGTTCGCGATGTCCAACGACACCGCGACCACCACCTCCCCCCTGCGTTCCGCCTCACCCGTCACCGCCCGCAGGCGCTTGAGGGCATCGATGGTCGACCGGCGTGCTCGGAACCCGAACTGCGACTCTGAGAGTCCGGGTCCCGCGCCCTCCTCCAGATGCTAAACGAGACGGGAGGCCACAATCCGTTCTAAGGCCTTCCCAGTCTCGTTCAGCAGCACCACCGGTCGAACCGCCGAAGCCGAGTCCATGGGCCGCCCTGTCTTTGAAAGTAGGCAGAGCCGACCCTCCTTCCATGCCCCCGGGAACTGACCAGACCATAGATATAGAGATATCGCCAGCACTCTCCCGTGCACCCCGTCTGGACCCGGTGCCCTCTTCTTACTCTGGAGGCGAGTCAGAATCGCCTCCATTTCAGCCTCCGTGACGGGTGGCGAAACACCCTCCTCCTCGTCCGACGTCTGCCCAGCCATCCTGGGGGGCCTGAAGCCCACGGGTGTGTCGGGGAACAATTCCCAGACGATCCTCCCCAGTTGGTCCGACTGGAGCGTCTCCGTGATGGGGGCCGACGGGGCGCGGAGATTGTTCCGCGCCCATTTGTACGGTCGGCCCCAGGGATCCCTCTCGAGATCCCTCACGAGCTCCAGCTGGGCCTCCTCCTTGGCTCGGCACATGGCCTGCTGCAGGATCTTCACCTTCTCCACGTAGACCCTGCGCAGCCTGTCGTCCCTTTCGACGTCCTGGGGTCGTCTCCGCCTACTCCGGGTGTACTGCCTCCTGGCTCAGTTGCAGGCGGCCCGGTGGCCGGACAATTCGGCCGTCCACCAGTAGAGCGCCCGCCGGGGGGGGGGGACTCTTCGCGGGCGGCATGGCCGCTCTGCACACCGCACTGAACGCGTCGCAGAGCCGACCAGCCGCCTCGTCCACACCCAACTCCGACAGCGGCGGAAGACTCCAACGGCCGACGATGGCGGCCTCCTCTGCCAGTTCCCGGTTGAGCCTAGTGAGAGCCCAACGCGGAAACCGGCTCTTCCTCCTGGACGACGACGACGTTGACGTCGGACGAACGGAGGTCGGAGACACCTCGAGCCTTATATAGCGGTGGTCCGAGAGCGTCTCCACCTCCGTTTCCACCCTCCACCCCTCCACTCTGCGCGCGATGGCCGGCGTGGCGAAAGTGACATCCACCACGGAACCTCCCGACCATTGCACGCACGTCTGGACTGTCCCCGTATTGAGGAGGGACAGACCGGCAGCTACCGCCCACTTCTCCACCTCCCTCCCTTTCGGGTTCGTGACCGGGTTACCCCATGCCGTGGACTTGGCATTGAGGTCCCCGGCCACGAACACCTGGAGGGGGGCTAGCTGCCGTACCAGAGGCCTCAGAACTTCGAGAAACTGTTCCAGGGCCGTCAGATTGCGGTTCGGAGAGAAGTAGACCCCTACGAACGCCACTTCTCCCCGAACCACCCCCACGTACCCGCGGCCCCTCGCTTTGTCTACGAGGGGGGGGGCGGCTCCAGGCCGCACCACGATCGCCACCGAGCCGTCGGTGTCCCCAGCCCAGCTTGGACTAGAGGGCACGGCGTACGGCTCGGCCACGATCGCTACGTCTATCGCCCACTCCGCCATGGACTGCAGGAAAAGGTCCTGCGCCCCGGC
>JAFELO010000052.1:1190304-1203241 GCA_017140195.1 Eumaeus atala | reverse complement strand
GTCTGTCCCCCTATCGTCTACCTATAACCAGAAGACAAAAAGTCTTCCGTAATAAGTCGAACTGTTAGGGCTGGCCAAGTGCCGCCAATCAGTAGTAGGTCCCTCCGAAAAAAAATCACTTAATTCCTAACGCTGAACGCACGCTGCTTGGTTAAAACTAGAACACTTTCGTAGCTCAATACGCTGGTTGTGATAAATAGTGTCCATATCTTTCTTCCTCTGACCATTCATATTGAACAATATAGACTGTGTGTACGTGTCTTCCATCTGTGCCTTTTGTTGAAGTTAAATAGTGTACGTGGACAATATATGTTTTTATGAGTATTAACCACCTGAACACTATCGTGCTATCACATAATTATATTGGTGACTACTAGCTACTATATTAGCCAACTCACCATAAGGCCATGTTTCGACCCCGTAGGTCATCACGGGGAGAACGCATAGGTTGAAGACTTATATGTATATATTATATATATATATATATATATATATATATATACATATATATATATTCTCATCTCTTCATTATTTATGACTCTTGTGTGTCTTTTTACATTTATTTGTATAACAGGACAGCATTTTTGCATACTCGTTAATGATTGACGTGTGATTATGTGTCATTCCACAAGGAAATCTAAAGAAACGAGAGAAAATCCGTTAAATAGACACAACAATGACCTTGCCGTGTCTAAGTTCATCCTAAGGCCAATAAATCACTTAGGCTGTGCAATATTTGATAAAACGAAGATGTGAGAGGTACCCGCCGTTAAAAAATTATGCCCCATTCTGCCCAGTTTAACGTCTTAAAGACGTCCTTCAGAGTATTAGAAGAAGCTCGACTGTAATGCCGTCCCTCCCCGCAACTTTTCCCCCTTTAAGTTGCGCAAGAGCCAAACTAATTTCACTCAAGCTGACGTACGGTAGATCGCGTGACAAATGTCGTGTTAGACTTGCACGTGGGTCGTTGTTACAGGATATCAGGATGAGGAGCGTGCGACGTATACAACTTAGAACTTACTATAGAAAGCTTCCATGTCAGATAAGATCCCAGGCTCAGAAGAAACGGTAACCCCAGAATCATTCCTGAACTTTGCTAGAGGACTTCTTCCAATCTTTTCTGCTCAATCGCTTCGTTAACCCGTCAGATATTTGAGCTACGAAGGTCACTGCGTATTAAGTTGCAGATTCGCTTTGAAGGAAGCTTGACATCGGCAGATGTAACGTCGTCATGTGTTCTGCATCCCTTCATAAGTCCAAGCGTCTCATCTGAGAGTTTAGCTCTCCTGCTCGTATACTTATACAATATCCTCCACCCACGCCCCGCATGCAATCAATCACGTCACTCATGTCCTCGTTAATTTCCATTGTGGTATTCGACATATCTAGGGCATCGAACCGATTTTTTAATTCCAGTTGGAATTTTTCAGAACCTACCATGTTTAGCCGGAAGTTAGATCGGAGTGTCCGCTGTACCATTAGGACATACTCGCGTCGAACGCCTATATTCAGAGAGCCTCTAACCAATCGATGGTCACTTCCGGTTTACAACCTATTGATCACGGAGACATCCCTAAATATATAGTTTCGGTCCGTCATGATAAAGTGAATCTCGTTCCTTGACACAGTATCGGGGTACTTCCTATGTGGCTTCTTCTTAAAGTAGGAATTCATTCAGTAGAGGCTCTCCTTCTCGAGGAAGTTTACCACCCCCGCGATTTCAACTTCCGACTTCATGTGGTCCCGGACTCGATTCGACATCATATCGTACTACCCATTTTAGCATTAAAGTCCCCTATAACAACATTGAAATGAGGCCCATTCCAATTCCAACAGGAGTCATGTAAGTCCTTTGAGACATCCAGATTTGAGACAACATAGGTTGTCTCCATGTTGTCATCAGAATGTGTCGAGGTTGGTGCATATACTTGTATCACTTAAAGGCTAGACCTCTTATTGAGTTTAAGTATGAGATACGCCACCCTACCTGACACACTAGAGATTTCGACGATGTTGTCTACGAGGGACTTACTCACGAAGAATCACACGCCGCCTTTTAATGGAGTGTTGCATTCCCTGAAGTGGAATAGGTGACCCGATGGCAGAGGTATGGTGTCCTCGCCTTATCTTCGGACTTCACATAACCCCGGAACATATCTCCGGATTTTTCCCAGTTCCTCCTCCTGCTTAACCAAGTGGTTATTTAGTCTGAGCGATCGTCCGTTATACGTGGCTAGGTCAAATCGGTGGTAGCGATCCGTAGCCCGGAGATTCTTAGCACCCCTTGATCCACCGCCACCGTAGCCGCTACCGTGACCAGCACTAGTGGAACTACAGGGAACTAGTGGCCGAGTTCCTTAGCTGTCTTCCACTTGTGGTTAATGCTCATAATTTCCACGCTGAGCAGGCGGATTGGCAATCGCTGATTAGGTTTATGACCAACGCTACTGCTAACTATCACAGATCCGATTGATGGTACCGCCATCACATGGCGCGAGTGTCGTCTGATGCTACCGTCCATTTCACTCTCACTATGAAACAGACGGGACACCAAACAACCAGCTCGCTGAAGCCTCTTCGTTGTTAAGAGACTAGTGCCCTTTAACAACTCTTACGTCACCCTGGGCTTGGATTAAGGGTGCCCTTATTCTTAGGCCGCCCCCACACTGCCACGTTTTTTGATAGAGATCATTAAATACATTTGTGAAATAGTCTAACCGAGCTCTTGTTATCCCGATGATTATTCTCTTGTTTGGTACACTTTTGGAACCCAGTGCATTTTGTAGCTCATCTTCTCTGTATAATTGAGTTGAAGCATTACTTTAGGATAATACTATGCATCTTGGTAACTTTATATATATATGTATTTTTGGATTAAATACGCCCCTATTTAAAAATTTTGAATGAGAACCTACAGTGGATATAGCTGATTATGATTTAACTAGTCGATTTTAACAATACATTTCCATAGTTATAGGCGTATCTGATGATGATGTTTTCAATAAGCATAAGGTTTGAGTTTCTACAACTACATGACATTATGAAACATATGTATTCCACGTATTATATAAAATGTACTACACACGTAATCTGCCGGGACTTATTTTCTAATGATTTCGTGATTGTAGGTCAATGAAAAGTATAACTTTATTTGGGAGAAATACATAACAAAGAGGTAATTTAAGGGTTCCAATTTTGCTTTAAAAGTACGGAACTCAATAGCTACAGGCGAAGACGCGTACGTCGTCTAGTGACGGATATGCTTAGGGTTATTGTTCGCCCAAACTAAGATATCAGTTTAACAGCATTTGCTATCAGCGTCTCGCCAGCGCAGAAGGGATTGATACGGAGTACACACGGCATTGAAATTCTACAAATGACAATAAATTGAAAGCTAAATATGCAAATTTTTAAATATGTTTCAGTAAAATTTATTTTATTGTAAAATCCCATACTGGTCATTTCATTTTTAGTATTTGTTTATTAAATTTTTTAGTATTAGACATTTGCATGCTAAATTGTAACCGACACGAACAGGGAGGTACCCCTCGCTCATATAATATTGAAATCTTCGGTGTAGCGTTCGTACGGTTTGTGACTACCCGGCAGCCCATTGAGGGGGAGTAGAAAAGGAGCGTAACGCATTTGCATAGTTATTATGCTGAAGTAAAAGGGCGTCGGTGGTCGTTTACAGGGTATAATACTCGTTTGCCCCCTGTACTATAATAAAAAACATTCCGATCATGTCGTGTTAAATGTTCGTTTTGTCACTTGTGTCATCAAGATGAATCTAACGGCACCTCATCAGGCAGTACGATGAGACTCAAGGCCCTGTTAGCAAGTACCACTGTGTTACTGTATAAACCTGTACCTCTATGTATTTTTTGACCATTTACCAGGTTGACTGTTGTCGAGATTTTGAGGCTTAAGTAGGGTTCCGTCTTTTTGGAAACCACAGAAGATCTTCCTTAGATAGTACATGGTTGAAGGGACGGTGGTTACCTTCTGAGCTCGGGCTAAGAATTTTGGATACAATTAAAGATGTAAACATGGTCACATTCAGTTAAAAACGCACACACATATTGCGGCATTGCAGCCGAATTGGGCAGACATGTTCGGGCGGTGTCTCACTTACATTATCATCATCATCATTATCAGCCCTTGTCGGTCCAGTGCTGGATATAGGCCTCTCTCAATGAAAGTCAAGATGACCGAGCTCCTGCTACTCGTGCCCACCCCGGACCGGCTACTGGCCGGAGATCGTCTTCCCATCTGGGGAACGGTCGACCAACACTTCATTCTCCTAAACGCGGCCTCTCACTTACATAACCACCCTAAAAATGGATTAGATAAAGCTATATATGTTTCATGTGGTCTGTAAGTAGCCAGTAGCCCATTGCGGAGAGTGGGTGGAAATATCGCATTTGCATAACAAGTAATGTGCGGCTGTAAATGGGCGTAGATATTCGAATGATACTTTACTACCGATTGCTATAAAATGATTCAAATAGAATTGTAACCTTGTATAGAGCCGGTCACAATGGTACCCGGGGCAATAAGCTAAAAGGTACTAATGGTAATGGTTTCGCTTTTGTTTTTGAAAAACGAGAACGTTTCATATAAATCTGTGTCAGTATATCACTATCAATGATCTACGATTCACAGCCGAGCTGTGACGCGTGTTGCTGGTAGTAAACCAAATAAATTTAATTAAAAAACTTCTTTGATTTTTTGTACTTTTTTATAAGCATACGGTGTATGATAATTTTAACTGTGTAACTGATCAGTTAATTAGAAATTGTCAGCCTTGTGACGTGCCCCCTTGGGGCAACCAGTTCAAGGTATTTTATGAATATGAACATCCTCAAACATCTGCGCAAGTAGTGGCATTAATAATATACGTCCCTCATATTGACGACCTTTACTGTCCAACAACAATTGCGATCTAGAGAGTTTACAGAGATGTTAGCCTTATAACACTAATAGCTAAATACCCCACAAATTATACATTAATAATATATTAAAATATCGGAAGCCCTTGATAACAATATAATTAGCTATAACACCCACGGGTTTGTATGAAAGTTGATACAATTTTCCGGCTTCGTAATCGGTACCTAATACCTTTTCCATTCTCTCAGATTTCTTTAATATCATAGGGAACAACGAGAAATCGGAGCCATTTAATGAAATTTTTAACGAATCCCTCAAATGGCCACCGGATACTCACAAACAGCACGAAACGCGACAATGTAATTATCCCGACGGTATCATGTGAGCAAGAGGTTCTTCCTCGGTGGCGCTGACCCTATTCATCTGCAAGGCAGTGTGGCACTACTTCCTACAAGATGACAATGGAAGCCCGGAGCCACCTAATTACTCCTCATGCTCGTTTGCCCCCTTCTCCTTCTGAAGGTACACAGGCGGAGAATGCGTGGCAAAGCTTTGTAGGTGTTACGCTCAATTGTTCCATCACTGTATCTCCCAAGTTTGCATGTCATACTTTCTATACCGTGCGTATATTTATATGTGTATTAAAACATTATTTAAGTATACCACAATAAAACGAGGTTCTACCTATACACCCATTACACATGTTCCACGGACCAAATAACTTATTACCAGTTAAAAAAATGACACCGTTGTACGTGACCGTGTGTAGACACACATCAGCGTCCGCCCTTCACTCCGCGCGGCCGTCCGCTAAATACTTCCTGGACGCCATAAACAAGGGACGTCGCCTTATCTTATATACGCCGCTATAAATAGTCTCGATAGCGTCGACAAACTGGCACAGTCGTACGTTTAAGCTGTAACATCCACTAATGGTAATTGTCGAGCTCTGTTGCTTGACAAGTACGTAATTAGCACCAGCGGCTTACAGTTCTGGAATTATATATTAACATGTCGGGTTAGAATAAAACGGACAGTGTACGGGTATATAGGCAGCACTACGACTCTCGCAGCGCGCACCTTACTGTTAGTCTTCAAGTTAAGCTATTATATAATATTTGAATAATACACTTATCAGGTTAGACTAGTAAGGACCGTGTACGAAACGTACAGACAGCGAGACGTATGCATAAAAATTATGTGTATGTTTTTGGGTGTCTATAGTTATGAAATTATGGGTTGTCCTCTCAATGAGACTTTACGATTTTATATAAAAACACTATCAAAACGTACCCTTAGTGTTAAACATGCCATAACGATAATTACTAATTATTAGTCTAGTAAACTGATATTGGTGTACGATAAATGTGCATTCATATTGTAGGATAACGAACATTTCATTAACTTTTATCTTTGTATAGTTTTGAAGTTATTAAGCTATTGTAAATAGAAATAGGAATGCGCATTACAGTTATTTTAGAGCTGTGTACAGCAGATGCGTACAGACTGTGTAATATGTACGGAATTAAACAGTAGGCAATTGCAATAAATGAAGGACTCTGTAAGTGTGCACATTGCTATTGTTCTTTGGATATAGTAAGAAAATACGTAAAGTACATGATATTGAAGTGTTGAAGAACGACATGTTTAATTATAAAATGTTACAAATCGTGTGAACGGAATGTTATCCATCTGCGTGGTCTAGTAGTTGTAAGAGTTGAATAGAAGCAGTTGCGAGTATGGCCGTACGGGGTGCAGGGCTGCTAGGGCATAAGGATAGAGTTATGTTAAGACCGTCTGAGCTAATACTTTGAAGAGAACGAGTCATAGTCGTTAGTCGCGAGTTCAGTTATTAACTAAAGACGTGGTGTGTTTCGAAGCTAATTTTAACGAACGAGTAACATTATGTGGTTTAGTGAATAAACATTAACTATGTGTATGTGTGGATCTGTTATTCCAATAACTAGGATAACACCGACATCCTCTGTCCTACCGAGTAGTACCAATCTCACTAATACGATACACTATAATATTATTACCCGAAAAGTACACATTTCAATTGCAAGTTGGCGTGTCAGTCTCGATCTCCTAAATGACAAAGTAGAAGTTAGTATATTGCGCATACTGGAAGAAGGAACTGATCTTACTGGCCAAACTATTTTGTGGATGTGAACATATGACGTCATAGTTGTGAGTGGAAGCAATTTGTTGTGGCGAAGTGTCGGTTGACCGTCCCCCGAGTGAGACGACAAACTCCATGCAGCCCTTCCTAGCTGTCATGCAATGAGATTCTGACCACATGTAAGAAATACAAAATTCACCCACAGTTGTACGCATAAAAATTCTAGGATACTTGAAAAATGATATAATATAAACTACACTTAGATCGGGTGGTATACTGTAATATTTTAACAAAGCCAGACCATTCGTCTAGCTTTAGAGTTATGTGAGCTTTGTAAAAATCAATAGGTTTTGTTACTTTACATACGGCCATCGGTATAGGGACTGGTGGCCTAGCCATATATGCAATCCATAATATTTATTAATTGTACGTATTTCGGCAATATATTCCCTTACTACCCTATTTCGGTGGGATGGCGGAGAGCGGAGAGAAATAAGGCGCAGGGACACTTTAACGTGCTTTCTGAGGCACGGCGGAGTTATGCCCACAGCTCCTTTACTCTGTACTGTTATAGAAATTTTAAATTATGCTTGGCCCACCACACTTTTCCATCGGTACTACTCCTGTGTTTCCAGTGTCGACAGCAGTCACCACCCGTGAAATAAATTTCACAGGGATATTTTCCTTTGAGCTCAAAGGAAATCCTACACCTGTCTTGGTATCCGCAACCAATTTAATCGGCGCATGTTGATTTAATTGGTTTGGATGATTGGTGGAGTAGAAGTTGATTAATATTTAGCGTTCCATTTAAAGTGGCATCAGCATCTGTCTCCGACTGCCGACCGGTAGAGGTAGTGCCCTGCTGCATAGGAGGACGTAGTGATATGTATAGTATGACACTACATCCTCCTAAGCAACATAATTGGGCCGGCTTTACCGGGGAGGTACCTCTCGCTCACATAATACCGCCGTAAAGTGACATCTTCAGTGTCGTGTTTCATGCGGTTTGGGAGTAGCCGATGGCCCATTGGGGTGGGGATGAAGAACAACAAATCAGCATAGTAAATATGTGGATGTACATGGGCGTTGGCAGTCTTAAAAGGGTTGCGATTGCTCGTTTGCCCCCTAGTCTATAAAATTACCCTGCTATTATATATTAGAGATTAAAAAACTACTAAAACTTGCTAGCTTGGGACTTGCCCCGTGACGTCACGATGTGCAGTTAAACACTCTTGCCACACCACGTTTCAGACAACTTTAAGATTTACTTCATGAAGTGCTCGCAACCATCTTGAAATTAGAAGTTTCAGTTTGTGTTAGTAATATTTTTAGGTGATTTGAATTGGAATTACTAAAGAGAAGGAGGAAAGAATGATGATTCAAAGCCAAAAATGCAAATGAAAAAAAGTTGGCAAAAGATCACACACAATTGTATGGTGACCCTATCCGCCTTCCTTCCCGATGGGCTATCAGTAATAAACAAACAACATGAAAATACGACAGCATAGCGGTCACCTGGTGTTACACTCATCCTGCGAGTCCAGTTCAGCTAAAGTAAGGCATGGTGCCACCTCCCACTTAAATAAAATCCTAATTACATACAAATATAACAGAAAGTCCTGCTTTCTGCAATCCCCTTGGACGCCGAAGCATTTTTCACCTGTCACATATCAAAGGCTGGGTCATAACTCTTGGCGAACGTGAACCCTCGACGTCATTTATCATACCACCTTGATAAGAACTTGTGGTGTTAACTTAGGTGGCTCCGGTTTTATTGCAAACGTGTCACGTATGCGGAATTTATCAACGAATTTAGATTATAACATCTTCACGCTAGTTCCCCAATGGGTTATCCCATAAATCCTCTATAGATTTTAACATCTTTAATCTAAAGACGGCTTCTCATTGAGCAAAATTCATGGTTTTCCCTTTTTGATCTGATTTACTCCCGGTAAGCCTTGAACTTTTACGTATTGCAGAAATATAACGGTCACTTAAATAGCTGTCAAACACATAATATCCGCACGAAGATTATCCTAGCGTCTTCTCTTCCTTCCACTTTCCTCCCGAATGGTCTTCCGGAAACTATCGAAACGCGACAGCACTTTCACCTTGCGGTCGTGTCGTGGAATCGAGAGGTACCTACAATTCAGCTACAATGCACAATGACACTACCTTCTATTAATTGGCCGGTCTGATTCGTTACATGCTGTTCTTTATAATATTCTATAACGCAAGTCGCAAGAAATTGTTTGCGGTCTGGCTTCCAAACGTCCAAACTCAATCCTTTCCGACACCGTAACTCTTTCCGAGGCCGTAACTCTTTCCGACACCGTAACTCTTTCCGACACCGTAACTCTTTCCGACACCGTAACTCTTTCCGACACCGTAACTCTTTCCGACGCCGTAACTCTTTCCGACGCCGTAACTCTTTCCGACGCCGTAACTCTTTCCGACGCCGTAACTCTTTCCGACGCCGTAACTCTTTCCGACGCCGTAACTCTTTTTCCTTTAAGCTCACTGTGACTGTAACTTCTTTACCGTTAATCGTTCGCATATTTTATAACATAGGATTACCTGATGACAAAAGGACACGCGTGTGACTATGAAACGCGAAATTAATCTTCTATTTAGGTCAGAACCATGTAACAAGGTGTACTCTATTCAAGTTGGCCCGATTCCCTGCAATACAGTAATGAGATTCTATCGCCTTATATTTCTGTGAATTTAAATGTTAAACACACCTCCATCGGTACATTACTCGTTCTCAAATGAAAAATATAAAACACTGCTTTAGTTTTCACGCTGCAAGATACCTAAAAGAAAAATATTTCACAGAGGATCCTCTTAACGAAATTTACGTTGTTTCAGCGTAAAGCAAATAATAAAGTGAGTGAGGCGAGGTACTTAAAAACACTCGTCCGTCTTACCGTGCCGCGGTAGATGCTCATGCAACTTTATGCATGTAAAATGGATTCACGCGCTTGAAAATATGAGTCTGGAGTGCTGCGCTCTGGATAATTGCTGTTAAACACTTGACTTAATGAAGCGCCGTAAGCGACGTTATTATAGGGGACCGGCTGAACCTTAAGTTTGTTGCACGTACTTTAGGAATCAAATTAAGGACTGGTAGTACTTGCGTGGTGGTCTTATGATGAACTTGAACCAGACGAATTCATGTTGAACGAACACAACAACAACACATCGTTACACGAGTTCGCTTGTGGGATTGTTTGATAGTAAAAGAAAATCTTGGTTAAAAAAGTCGTAGTAAACGCGTAATCATCATACCGATACGGTATTATTTCTGCCACTAGTACAGTGTACATAACTGCCTCTATATGTACATCATAAAGGGCAAACGAGCAGTCTATTTCTACTACTACAGACGCCAGTAAACTTCCGCATATATGCCATCATAGGTGGGTTGTTCTCTTCTCCATTCTCAACAGACCGCCGTCTCCTCAGCCGCATGAAACGCGATACTGTAGGAGTGTCTTTACCTCGACGTTACGCGTGCGTAAAGTACCCCCATCGAGTCAAGCCGATTCTGGTGCAATGTAATAATGACAATGTATAATTATATAATCTACATTTATAGTATAGAGAGAGGTAAACGGGAAATCGTAGCCTCTTAACGACTATCGATGCCCATAGACATTCGCATTATTGTCTTGCAGACAATGGGCCACCTGCTGCTCACTCGCCTGTAATGCGGTACATATACTTTTCGTTTTATAACAACATTATGCCAATAAAAATGGCGTATATTTTGTACCCGAGTTCGCACTGTCTGCGTATTCTTTGATCTTCAGGTTTTTATTGCCGTAGGAATTGTTCTCGCAGTATTGTACAACCTATCTTGTTTTATTCAATTTTTATCAAAAAAATATGCATCATTTGTGCACGTTTTAGAATCAGTACTTAAATGTAAAAACGGAATCTTATACTAAGGATCCGCTGCTCGTCTCTCCGTCTGTACGTCCGCCCAGCGCAGGACCTTATCTCATGGACCGTGGCAGCTGGACAGCTCACATTTTCACAGATGACTTACTTCAATCGCCGCTCTAATAAAGTATTTTAAATGGTAGCCGCGTTTACGAAAATAAAGTGTTGGTCGACCGTTCACCAGGCGGGAAGACGATCTCCGTGCAGTAGCCGGTGCGGGATGGATGCGAGTAGCAGATCGGCCGTCTCGGCGTTCATTGAAAGAAGCCTACGTCTAGCAGTGGACCGATAAGGGCTGATAATGATGAAATATTAGTAAGCTATAATCATGTGACTGTAAAACAAGCTCATGTTTCATAGAATCATAATCATAATTACAATATTTATATAAATCGATAGGAAATGTATGCAGGGTCCATTATCTGACATCATCATCATCATTACCAGCCCTTCTCGGTCCACTGGCCTCCGGAACGCCAAGGCGACCGATCTCCTGCTATAGGTCCATAAACTTATGTAAACTTATATAGGTATAACAGCGGGCCCCTGGCTTCGTCCGGTTAACCTTAACAAGTTATACACTAGAGGATTTCTCGTTCGGAATCATTGTATCGATAGATAAAAACCGCATGAAATGTCATTCAGTATTTTAGAGGAAACATATCACATATATGCAGACTTCTTTCGGGCACTTTGTCTCATAATGAGTATATATAGATATATTGCACTGCCCACATCTACAGATACAGAACCCTCAGTGCGCAAATCCAACTCACACTTGGCGAATTTTATAAGCCAACACCTCATAAAAGTGCTGTTTTATTCTGCAAATTTTGTCACTCTTTAGAGTGATATAATATAGTATAATATAGGGTGGGAAACGAACATTAGAAGCATTATATGGAAGAGGTAGTGCCATGCTGCATAGGAGGAGGTAGTGCCATGCTACATAGGAGGAGGTAGTGCCATGCTGCATAGGATGAGGTAGTGCCATGCTACATAGGAGGAGGTAGTGCCATGCTGCATAGGAGGAGGTAGTGCCATGCTGCATAGGAGGAGGTAGTGCCATGCTGCATAGGAGGAGATAGTGCCATGCATGGTGCATGAACACCACATCCTCCTGTGCAACAAAATTGGGCTGGCACGACCGGAGAAGTACCTCGCGCATACATAATACCGCCGTAAAGTGACATCTTCAGTGTCGTGTTTGTGAGGTTTGTGAGTAACCGGTGGCCCATTTGTACGGAGGGCGGGAGAAAGGAGCGCAACGCATCGGCATAATAGGCTATGTGGATTTTCATGGGCGTCGGTAGACGTAGAGAGGCTCCGATAGCTCGTTTAACTCCTATTCTATAAAAAAAATGATGATCAGCGAGTACCGAATTTATGCTATAGGAAGGAGCCCACACGGCAGTTGCGTATAGCATCGCTAACACTCAACTCCGAGCTCCAACACAAGGCAGAGTTACTCAAAGTTTCGCAACTTGTCACCGCACAAAGCGCGAAGTGTCATCAACAATCACCCAGCCACGTCATCTATCAATTTTTGTTTTTCATGCGTCAGACGTCAGAAAGTATTACGTAACTTTATTAGACTTATTACATAAGTAAAATGGCGCTAACAATTTCGGTCGTACTTCATGTATCGTAAGTTCCAGACTTTTAGGAAACAAAATACACTCTTTACTTAAGTTTTTCTCATACTATTAGATAGTAACATCATTGTATTAATCGACTGTTTTGTGGAATTTTGAAAATGTGCAGGTGGGTTCGCAATATAAAAATGTGCAGGTGGGTTCGCAATATAAAAGTGTGCAGGTGGGTTCGCAATATAAAAATGTGCAGGTGGGTTTGCATTATAAAAATGTGCAGGTGGGTTCGCAATATAAAAGTGTGCAGGTGGGTTCGCAATATAAAAATGTGCAGGTGGGCTCGCAATATAAAAATGTGCAGGTGGGTTCGCAATATAAAAAT
>JAFELO010000052.1:1169030-1189212 GCA_017140195.1 Eumaeus atala | reverse complement strand
GACATTGATTTTTTAAATAGACCCACGCCATACGGCACTAATAAAAGATACTTTTTACTAAAAACACGCAAGAATATTATTTTTAATAGCCACTTACTTAGCTCACAACGTTCTCATGTTATATTTCATGTTCTCTTAAAATAATATGTTCACGTATTTTTATAATGGAGCTTCACGTCTGCCTATTGTACTTAGTAGCCAAATAATCGCATTTCTTTATTTGGCCTTTGCTATTAAAGTCACTTAGAAGGTTACACGTGAGCACATGAGGCAGAGTTTTGTACAGTTTTATTCTTATTATTCTTTGAAATCTTCATTTAGTTTGGGGCTTTTATCCAACAAGGACATGAGAACCCATCGTACCTTATTTCACGGATATGTGACACAATATTATATTTTAGATTTAGTAATATTCGGACGTATCCTGTTAACATTTATTACTCCACAATAAGCACATAACATAGATGGAACATAACATAGATGGTGAAGGGATTTTTTTTAAATAATATTGAGGACAAACCAGCAATTGGCACCTTTCAACTTTTACCGACGCCCATGAGCATAACTATGCCGATGGGCTACCGGGTACTCACAAACTACACGAAACGCGACTCTGTAGGTGTCACTTTACGGCGGTATCAAGTGAGCGAGTGGTATCTCCCCGGTCGTCCCGGCCCAAGTCCGTTGCGAGAGTTATTGAAGTGAAGTGTTATTGAGGTTTTCAATTCCTAATAAAAGTATTCAAATTCCGATTTCTAGTTTAATCCACAACCAAGTTATAGCAGGCCCTGCTTTGAGTAAAGGATAAAAATTGTCGTACCCCCAATTTTTTTCGATAAATTTTTTTTTATGATTCATTTTTTAAAGTTGAACGGCAGTGTTATATGAGATGTATTTTTAAAAATTAAATATTTTACACTTGGCAGTTTAGTTCGTTTTGATAACATATTTTTTCACCAAAACCCTTTTCTGAGAATTCTGAAAAAAGGTGTTTCATAAAAGATTACTATCATTATATCTCTTAAAATTTAAGAGGGCTTAAAAGGCAGCTAAACTAACCAAGGACTGATTCTTAATTACATAGATATAATGTTTCTATATCACTTAACAAATACATAACATTTATCATTGAAAACATTTTATGATTACACTAATGCAATAAAGTCGAAACTAGGTGCAGGAAACAGTTAGAATTTTATCCATTGAAATGAAACACATGAACGTATTTTCATTAAAGTAAGGCGTAATATGAATACTCGCATAAATTGCATTTTCCGGTGATATTAGTTGCGTGGGCCATTAAGTCAAAATGGCGGAGGGGTATTATGGCCAACACTATAACTTTGCGGACCAAACATTCTAATTTAAACTGTAGGTATTATATGTTCAAAGCTCTGTTTAATTTGTAACGAGAACCAAGTAACATTGCATCGACTTTGGAATGGCACAGCTAAAGGACGCCCCAAAGTGACAGATATAATGTCGAATTTCGTACTCGTGGGTTTCTGATAGTAAGATTGAAGAACGGTTAATAAATCTGTATGACAACTTTGCTAGACATCGAAAAAGGCTCTGACTGTTCATTCCCCTCCCTTATACCTAGAAAAGGTGCTCATGATATTCTAAAGTAGTCAGAGACCCCAGATTCCCGCATCGCAAAATACTATGTACCGTACATAACGTCTCCATCGCACTGTCGAGACAGTTCCGAGCGCAATATTTTATAAATCCTTAAATATTTACTTAATCGTGAGGTTTTTTATATAATCTAGGGGGATCAACGAGCACTTACCTGCAACCGTGCTCCCACCCACCTCTTGTTACACGGAGCGCATTGCGGGAGGCGCACGGGGGTTTTGCCCATCGGCTCTGGTCTCCAACGTGCAATTCTTGAATCCCATCAGATTAATACAGTGCCCTCCCGTTAACCCACTCTCCCCTTTCTGGGGCCTGACATCACAGAGACAGCAGTCGTCATGGCCTCGCCACTCCTCAGTACGTACATGCAGCTACGTCGTGACATGTCCCTCCTCTTCGCGTGCCACGCGGAAATATCCTGGGAATGAAAAGAAACGAGCAATCGGAGCCAATTGATTACTATCGACGTCTATGAAGATCGATCCAAATAATAATGACTATGCCAATATATTGACCTCCTTACATACCGCACAAATTGCAATACCGAATTTATCACTTTACAGTGGTATCATGTGAGCGAGGGGTACTTGCACACTCGTGCCAGCCCAATTTTGCTGCAGTGTAGCATGACACTTCCTCTCACTAAGAAAATCATAATAGGGATTGAGATTGTAAGAGACAACAGGCCTGATTGCAAAATTTTCTGATATTTCTGTCAATTTAAATCAGTTAAATCAGATGACAAATGAAGTGTTGACGCTAATGCGAAGACAGCTGCAGCGGGGGCCAATCCGGTTAGCTGCTCCAGCGCCTGCCCCTCGGCCTCGACTTTAACCCACTTATGTATTGAATCGCTTTAGCCTAACGTTAAAGAGTCACCTTGGATTGAAACTTACCAAGTGCATATCGATTTCTTAAGTCATTCGTAGTGTCAGAAATCTGTATGCATATATTTTTATTACAAGTTAGTACCAGTGGTACTGGGAGGGGACGAGGAAAGGAAGGCAACGCGTCTGTATGACAACTGTACGTAATGTCGGTAGTAGTAAAAAGGAAATTGTTATTGACTGTTCCTATTGTTTATCACACACAATCATTTGTATTTTTAGATATTACAACGAAAATTTGTACTATGTATGATTCTTACGAGTTTGCAACACTCAAAGTTGAATTTAAAATGCTTTGCGATCTTACTTTAATTATTATAACAAAACTGTTTTGAAAAGTCAAAATTATATTCTACGACCTGCTCAGCCCGTACCCAAACCTGATTCGAAAAATTTCTACAATGTTTAAATTAAATTAACATTTTCATAACAAGAACGCTGAAACTACCCGGCAGGACCATCTAATAATATGGTGTGACGTCTCCACCACTCCATACAGAAGCTCTTTATTGATCTTTGATGACCGGATGTAAAACACATTACTACCATTATAATTATATAGCCCTTGGAATCCCGCTACACGATTCGTTTGGTAAAACCGAATCATTGAATGTTTCAGCGCGACAGAGCGTAAAAGAGATATGGCGCGGGATAATGTTTTGATACGAAAATGATGATTTGATTCGAAATGCTAATATCATTACCATTCGTATGGATGGAATGTAAATGTAGCATTTATGTAGGAGGGGGGAGAGTAATAGATGTTATATAATATAATAGATGTAATATAATATAATGGATGTTATAACATAACACAAACGATATGAAATTGAAAAGAGTTTTGTGATATAAAATATTGGTATAACAGACTTAAGCACGTATACCTGGCCTACCTACCATCATTTCAAATCGTCACTATCATCATTATCAGCCCTTATCGGTCCACCGCTGGACGCAGGCCTCTCTCAACTGACGCCAAGACCACCGACCTCCCGCTACTCGCGTTCGTCCCGCACCGGCTGCTGCACGGAGCTCGTCACTTCAAATACTTGTTTATTTTTATCTTTTTTCTTATTATCTTGATGACGATTAACTACACATTTTTATTTATTTATTCCAATATATATTTTATAGAAGTATTTCAACAAAACTGTCTGTCTGCAAGTGATCGATTTTATCCAAATCTACTAAACGGGTATCATGCAGTCTTGACTAATGGATAGATGGATTTCCGGGAATGTATTAGTACTCCGCCCCATTTTAATCATGTTCAAATCCTGGGCGAATTGATATTATAAGTATAATAATAAAAATAAAATAATGTTGACCGAGCCTAATATCGGCTACAGCGGCCATCTCCATTGAGAAGAGCCAACTGCGCGGGACATATTATAGTGCTAAAGTGTTTGCGCAGACACAAGTGCACTGTCTATTCCTTCATCCTCCTATCCCGATGGGACGGCAATCCGACACGACCGGAGAGAAATCACGCACAGGACCGACGGCATAACGTGCTCTCCGAGGCACGGGGGTGTTACACCGCCAACTTTCTAATTCCGGACAGTTATTAGTACTTGAAAAATCCTATTAGCACTTTTTGTATGGTCTGACCCAGGGTTCCAACCCAGGACTAGACCATGAGGCAGTTTACTATTTTAAATTATCTCCATGAGTTCGTGTCAAGACGTTTTCCTGGACTAATCTCCGAAACTACTGAACAGACTTTAATAAAATTTCAAATTTATCAGTGACCGTAAGAAAGCTCTGGATTTTTTTCGGATGGGCCACTCCATAGCAAGACAAAAAATTATGGATCAATAAATGTATATCATGCAACAACAACCCGATGTGCTCACGAACCGACCGGAAGCATCTTAAGGATGGGACCTGGTTTGTTGTTCTGCTACCGTAATATTATTGTAACGCTACTAAAACTAAAACATATTTTATTTCGATCGATGATCGTTATATTTTGTTACACTCATTACAATACAAGGGTGGACCACCCGTGACCATGGTTGAGGTAAAGCTTCTGAAACGTCCAGCTCGTTAAATAATTAAATAAATCTCGATATAGTTACGTAAAAGCAATTTGAATGTGACTTACTACTGCTGCTGCCCCTAATACTCGTAGTGTTAGCAGTAGCAGTAACGCGCGTCCAAGTGGGCTATTGATAAAATATATCGAGCAACATCAAAGTGTCAAATCTATATACAGACTAATTAGCGAGAAGTTTTCATCACTCATATACGTAAAACATTGAAGTTTGTATAGTTACAAAATTTGTAATATAAATTCGAAGGGAACTAAAATCCCATATTATAGTCACCATAGTCTCACTGTGGTATACGGTGCAGAGTAGGCACAGTCGACGACGGGCCTGCCCTCTAATCAATGGCCCAATAATATTAACTAATATTATAATAAATTGTTCAGTAAATAATTTGAGGTAAACAGGGTAGTTTATTACACAATTTGGAAGAGAATCGAGTAGTACACTTCTGCAGTGATGAAAATGACTCAACAGTCAGCCCATATATGTGTATAAGTAAATAAATTATTATAAAATTTTAGTATTTGTAGTTTTTGTTGTTTGTTAGAATACTTTTGTCGGTGGATGACGGAGAACTTCCAGGTGACAATCTTGCTTTACGGTGATCTGTCGTGGAGTGGATAAAACGATTTGAGTCTTTATTGAGGCATAACAGTAGTGACTGTCATCGTTCAGCAGTAAACCATTCATCAGTGACGGTGTTAATTCAAAGAAACCAATTCAGGTGGATAAATCAGATACTGTATTAAAAAACCGAATACCTTCAACCTCCAAAGAAGACAAAACAAGTACGTATAGCGATAAACTAGGTAAGAATACGGGAGTGTTAATTAATAGGTTTTGTCCGGGACGGCAAGTAACAAATAATTGTATACCGGAGGCTGATTATGATCAAATAATTAACACAATTTTAAATGTTACTCACCGTCCCAACACAATCATAACTATTATAGTTGGCAGATGGGGAGGTGCGAAAAGTGGAACTGTTGTAAATTATATAGAATTATTAAATAATTTATCTAATGTTAAAAAGGTGACTTTGTTCACATTTCCGTGTGTAAACAAGTTGCCAAATGAAAATATAAGCTGAACAGTTTGCTATTTACTGCTGTGAATAATAATTGTATACTATTTAATAACAATGACAATAAAATTGATACTATTAACATAAATAACATATTTACTTATAAAATGACATTCGATAGTTATTATCTATCTTTTTATTCTAGGGAGGCAAATAGCAAGTTAGCAAAGAAGCTACACTCTTTATCATTTTTAATTACAGCCAAGTGTTTGGCTATCCAGACTACTTATTCTTTTCGCAAGTATATTGGCATTATCAATGAAATTATAATTATGAAATATGTTCCAAATAATTGTTATATATCAATCCAATAGATTTAATGACAACGGGGCAGTGTCCGGCACATGCATAGCATTAAAAGATAAAGTATATGTTAAAAGTGTAAGGAATAACAATATTCTATCCTGTATAGTAAATGAGGTACATCGAATCTTGTAGGGTATCCTCGGTAAAGTATTAGAAATTGTTTTATTTTTCAAAAACCAATGATATAGATATACTTTATATTATTGAGCATTGGTTAAATAATTATGAGCTTATGTTTAACTTTAACAATCACCAAATAGTAAGTAATACCAAATGTTCGCAGACGATCTGAAGTTATACCGTGTTATCTCTACTTGTAATGATATCCTTTCCAATGCAATTCACCACTGGTGTTTTTTAAACGGTATGACGATAAACACTACCAAATGCTTTCACATAAAATTTACACGCAAAAGGGATCCCACGCCTGCCACTTATTATATTTCTAATGTTGAAATCATAGAAGTCTTGAAGATGCGCGATCAAGGTGTTGTGGTCGATCCTAAGTTAGATTTCCGTGAACATGTAGACATGATCACGAGTAAATGCGTCCGATTAGCTGGCTTTGTCCTACGCCAAATAAAGTTCTTTAATGATCACGAAATCCCTATTCTACTCTATAACTGCTGTGTGAGATCAATTCTTGAATACTGTAGTCAGATACGGAGCCCCTCTTACTCAGTTCATATTGACCGACTTGAGAAACTTCAAAAACAGTTTTTATATCATTTATCATATGCACATAATTTGAGCCGTAATCTAATCTCCTACGATCAGAGACTTTCGTATTTTAAACTGATCTCATTGAAACACAGGCGGAATATTGCAGACATTATGTATCCACATAAAATTGTGAATGGGAAGTTGGATAGTCCCACTTTACTCTGAAAACCAAATATAGCAGTGCCCCCCGACTAGGCAGTCATACTCAAAACAGGAAAATGTCTTGCTTGCCAGTATGCCGCACTAACTATAGTGAGTACTCACCGGTATACTGTGTGTGTTCTACGTATAATATGTTTTGCAATAAAATGGATATCTTCGGCGCATCTATTGGATCATTTAAACTTTTGTTTCACAAACAATATCTATAATAGTTTGTAAATACCTATAAATTTTTGCATGTAAATTGCTCTTTTGTAATGCAGGAACACGTGTCACTATACAACATATAGTGTTCACTTCCAGAAGGTCTTGCACTAGTATTGTTTTTCTGATAATGATATTTTTGGATTGTATGTAGTGTTTGTCCAGTTTAGTGAACCAAATAATAAATAAAATTTAAAAAAGAGAGTATAAGTCTGCTAAGCTCTAATCATTGTGGACAGCTGGCTACTTTTTGTAATATTGACAATAGAAAAGAACCTTCTAAAGGAAATACCGCATGTGTACTAATAAATTTGAAATGCTTTGAGATATATAGGAAGGGGTCGTTTCTTTTTCTAATATATATAAATGACCTGCCACACCTCATTAAAGATAATCAAGAGATAGTCCTATTTCCTGATAATATGCCCTTTATTATTAGAGATAAGTGGCAGGAAACTAATTGTGACGAGTTTAATAGATATTTTTCAAAGATGCTCCTTTAGTTTAACGCTAGTAATTTACTACAGAATAGTAAAAAGGCTAAATGTTTGTCAAGGTCTATGTATAATGTATTTATAATGGTATAAGTAAATGAAGAAAAATCAGGTCTAGTGGATTCTACAATTTTCCTTAGAACAACACTAGAACTCTAAACTGCAGTGGGGTCCCCATATCTCAAAACTTGCCAATAAACTTAGTTAGGCAGCAAAACAGAAGATTGATAACGTTTCGTGTTATTTTTGCATGGAAAACAATCACACTCGGAAATTGTGGAAATTTTAAATTTATTGATGCCGCCAAAAAGTATCAAGATCTGACAAAATCAATCTAAAAGAAGTGACCGAATTTGAAATTGAAATACCACGGCTTTCAAATAAAACATTTGATTCCACACATAAAATTTAATCTGAAAATTTAATGAAACTCTAATTTCTTACTCCTGTGTGTATTAATGAATACGTTCATGTTATGGTCCTTACGTACATATTAATATTTACGTTGTTATTCTGAAGTTACTTAATTCAAATTCAAGAAAATTACTTTTAAGAATTGTTCTATAAACACAGATGAAACTGAAAATAGCTGGTTCAAAATATCATCGACATTTCAAAAAGTGGATTTCCATAACCAAAACTCAGAAAGACGTAAGCCGAAGACAAACAAAACAACGACGTTGATTGATTACACTCTATATTGATCTCTCTCAGGACGGTTTTACGTTTGTGCATACGAATGAAACATTACATTTTCAATTACTGCGCATAAAAATGGTTTCACAATGCGTCTATTCAGAGTACATCCCAACATTTAATCATATTCAATTATTTTGTATAGTTTAATTACATAATCATAAAATCTCTGAAGAAACTGTTTATGTACATAGTAAACTTCACCAAATTTAGTACAATTATTTTCAAAAAACACATCCGCATGATATCGACAAAATCTCCCAACGGCCACTACATCATATTTTAGGTGCCTATTTTGTTTACATATTACGAAATCGGAATCGAGTACTTAATACGCTTCATGATTTTGCACATTGTCTTACAAAATACCATATAGTGTAGAGAAACAAACGAGAAATTGGATCCACAAACATCCGCATAATTATCACACTGATACGCCGCCCATATTTTTCATCTCCTACTATGGACTGGCTACTCACAAACCGCACGAAACGCGACACTGACAAATTACCATAATAAGAAGTTTTATGTGAGCTATAGGTACCCACCCCGTACAAAGTTCTGGACCAGCTCGCCCGCAATATAACGCGGCCTCTTCTAAATGCTGCCGTCTTCTATTATTGTACTCTCCATACGTCTCGTTACTTATAAAAACGCCGCTTGCATGTGTTATAATACAAAAACAATTTTCGCCTAGCAACAGTATTGGGGGACCCTCGTCAAATTTTCGTATAAAACAAAACACCGACAATTTGCCGAGTAAGCAATTAATTTGCTAAGAGACGTGCGATGGAAAAATAACTCGGTTAGCATTAATGAAATGGTATCTCATTAGATAATGTGCTTGTGTATGGACATTACTGAAATTGGACATTAAATGACGTACGTTTTTGTCATCATCGGATTATCTTTGTGAAAGACGCTGTGTCGAATGCCCCGTGAGGTATGTTCAAACATAGATCGTGAGGTGCCGTTTTCTAGTCCCAGAATGGATCGAAAAATTGTTTAAGGAAATCAATTACTAATAACAGTCCAAAGTTTCCCGGGAAGAAGTACTCCCGGGGTGATCACTGCGCTTCAGAGTTCCTTTGGTCCTGCGCCCAGTTTCTGTCGTGTGTTGGACTCCTGATTTACCTCCCATCGAGATGACTACCACCATCTCTATCAATAGTAATATACACACCGAAAAGAAATTTGTAAGCGCGTTGCCAGTGTATGAGATAGAATGATATTATATGAAAAACGAATAAGGACGGTGGCTGCTGATTGCACAATTATGAATGAAACTGAACACAGCCTGGCGCAATACCAACATTGACAGATTTGAGGTCCAAAGCATGTACTGTCGATAACGACCTTTTTTATACGGCCTGTGAAATAACTAATTATCCAATCTCATAAACCAGTCGATAAGAGGGAATCTTTGAAACGATTGCTTTATGCTAGACTCAACCTCATTCTTTGTTTTACCCCGATATTATAAAGAAGCAAAAGACCAGCAGCGCAACGTCTTACCGTGCTTAGATCGCTTACGTATATTTCACACGTCTCACTTCAAAATCAAGTTCTTTCTTAAGGATTAGACGTAAGACACGTTTTAGAGCCACCATATTTTTTATTCTTTCTTACATAATGATGTATTTTAAATGGTTAAGTATTCGATTATTAGTTTTTTTCCTACTACTGTCGGCTATGCTATTGTATTCGCCCCTACAGTTCTTCGGGCTACTTCTATAAAATATTATGTAGCAGAAAATAGACAGCACTGATGATCAGACTGAGTGGCTGGCACGTGGCGCGGCTTACTGCGTCCCAATACCTTGGAGAAGCGATTGCTATGATGGTATATATCATAAGGTTTATGGTGTATGCGTGTATCTTTTCATTGGTCCATTGTAGGGGAGGAAAGCAACAAGCTTGACAAAAATGACTCAAAAGTTTAGTAAATTATGAGTCATCAAAAGTCTCCAAATGCATATTTGCTCTTGTATAAAGTAAATAAGAAATGTAAGTACAGCAAATGACTATTCTATTCCTTAAATCTCCATTTATTAAGTAATGTGATAAAATCTGACTTGTCTAACAATGTTTATTTCCATTTTCTATTGCTTTAAGTATTAAGCGAATTTTTGAAGTTAGTTGTGACAGTCATTATTCCTGTGAGCGGTGTTTCAGGCTAATAAAGAATAGAACAAACGGAAAACTTTGGAAGGTCAGTGCTACCTTACGCTTTAAGTTTCTTCCGCACCTAAATGTACAAAGCGACTACGAAGGAAAAGCGTCAGGTAGGCTAGGAAGGCTGCCCTTGTTTATATATTGTGGTTTGGGCACACGCGACAGTGGTCAAGACCACAGTGGTAAGAACACAGAGCTAGACTGTCCTGTCAATTCGCACTTTAGTCGTGCAAGTGTCTCGCTGTAGTGGCGCAGATGTCCACGATAGGCTCGCGCTGTTGTGACACAGATTTCCACGACAGGTTGACGCTGTAGTGGCGCAAGTGTTCACGACAGGTTGGCGCTGCACTCGCGCAGGTGTCCACGACTTATTGGTGCTGTAATAACGCAGGTGTCCACGACAGGTTGGCGCTGCAGCCGCGCAGGTGTATATGACAGGTTGGTGCTGCAGTCGCGTAAGTGGTCCGCGACAGGTTGGCGCAACAGTCGCGCAGGTGTCCACGACATATTGGTACTGTAATAACGCAGGTGTCCACGACAGGTTGGCGCTGCAGTCGCGCAGGTGTCCACGACAGGTTGGCGCCGTAACCGCGCAGGTGTCCACAATAGGACTATAAGAAGACTATAAATTTTGTTTGTGATAAATCAGTGAGTGGTATCCGTCACGCTTTTATGTATCGTGTATATTATAAATTTATTGCCAACATTACCAGTATGATTATACCAAAATATAATTATATAAATGTACCAGTGTAATACGCGCCCAGTATAATTTCACAGTCTTTTAAATATATTTTGTATAAGAAGTCATATGAGCAGTCGGAGCAGTAGCAGCAGACTTTTAATGGTAGTCATCCACATCATCATCATTATCATCGGTCCACTGCTGGACATAGGCCTCCTTCAATAAACGCGAAGACGACCGATCCCCTGCTACTCGCATTCATCTCAGCTACTGCACGGAGATAATCACCCACATAAAGTTGTTTGTGTGATATGTGTGATATCTCGATGATATTATCATGTGAACGAGAGTTGACGCTCGTCTCAACCCGACCCGCTACAATGCAGCAATGGAATTACCCCTTTCAAACTTATACTTGATTATACAATTGATGTAAGGAGCTTATAGCTAAATATTAATGAACCCTAATCTTATTCATGAAAATTATTTCTGAGATAAATATGCTCATTTTTGAATGTGAAATGAATATTTTATCCCTTTTACATCATGAGTTCTAATTGGCGCGCCTTTTGAACTGAGAACAAGGAAGGCGCGCTCTATTTGTCAGAAAAGAGAGAAAAGTACCAAAAAACTGTATCGTCGGTGAACGCCCAGTATTTACTTTCAATTTTTTTCCTCTTTGCTCACAAACCTTTTAACTTGAAAACCATCACTTTAATTACAAAGTGAAGAAACATTCTTTTGAACTTCACAAAAATATCCATTACCAGTGCGGTGGAAGCTTTTTTCCGAATAGTGAAATGGTTTCCAAGAATTTTGTCACCCTCAGTGTAGATACACAGGCGATACTCCCTTAGTAGCAATGTATATAATACAAAGCTTAAGAGTTTGCTTATACGAGCTAATCTCAGGAACCAGTGGCTTGATTTCAAACATATTTTTGTGTTAAATAGTCCATTTATCGAGGAATGGCATAGCTGGCGGTACTAACACGACCAGAGTTACTGACTAATAGTACTTAGGTCGATCTAAAAGTTCGTGGCCTAACCTACATGGAGCTATGACATATTTTTAAATCTAGGGTCATTTGTTAGTATGTGTCATATTGATTTCTTGTGCGCAGTTTCATTCCGATACTGCACAATATAAATTTTCTGTGATTATATGTTTGAAGCAATCTGACGCAATTTTCAATAATGGAGAAAATTGAACACCGTGCAGTCATTAAGCACCTCAATAAAAAAGGCCTATCACCAAAAGACATCAATCAAGATATGTTGAGCACTTTGAGGGAGTCAGCTCCATCGTATTCCAGTGTCAAAAAGTGGGTAGCTGAGTTTAAGCGCGGTCGTGAGAGCATTAAAGATGATTCTAGGAGTGGAAGGCCTACATCCTCTACCACGAAAGAAAACATCGATAAAATTTGTGATCTCGTACTGGGTGACCAACGTTTGACCATTGGTAAGATAGCTGAGATAACAAACATTAGTTATGGCCGGGTCTAACACATAATAACGGAAGAGTTGGGGTTCCATAGGGTTTCTGCTCGCTTTCAGCTGAACAAAAAACGAGTTCGATACACAATTTCGCGAGACTGTTTGGAACTTTTTGAGACTGATCCCGAGGACTTTTTGTATAGATTTGTTACCATTGATGAAAGCTGGGGTCACCACCATACTCCTGAATCAAAGCAACAATTCAAATAGTGGAAAAGATCAGACTCTCCTACACCGAAAAAGGCTAAGGTCGTTTTGTCGACTAACAAAGTTATGGCTTCTGTTTCTTGGGATGCGAAGGGCATTATCTTTGTAGATAATTTACCAAAAGGTCAAACTATAAATTCTAGTTATTATTGTAATCTTTTACGAAGACTCCTGGAAGAAATAAAAGAAGAAAGGCCGGGAATGTTGCGTAGGAAAGTTTTGTTTCATCAAGACAATGCACGTGTTCACACTTCGGTTGAAACAATGTCTGTAATCCATGATTGTGGCTACGAATTGCTGCCCCACCCACCTTATTCGCCAGATTTAGCCCCCTCGGATTATTATTTATTTCCAAATTTAAAAAAAACATTTGGGTGGCTCGAAATTTTCGACCAAAGTTGAGGTGATAGTCGCAGTAAACGATTAATTCGCCCTTCTGGAATCTTTTTTCTCGAGGGGATAAACAAGTTGCAGGTCAGGTTGAAGAAGTGTGTTGAACTAGATGGAGGATTTCTTGGTCGGGCTTAGAACTTTTAGATACACCCTCGTATTACGTGGCTGAAGCAGCAGGGTTATGCACTATCTTATAATACACTAGTACCACAAAGCTACACGGCCCGAGGGGCCTGTGGAGCCCTAGTTGAAAAGAAGCTTCTTTCGGTATTTGGTAGAATTCTGGTATAAAATAATTTATATTTTAAAATATTTAATATCAGAGTTAAGCTGCAAAATTTATAATAAATATTTTATTTTAGTTCTTTAATATATTTTTACAGCATAAGAGGTAGACGAGTAGTTGGGCCACTTAGTAGTAAATAATCACCAACGCCTACAGACATCCGCAACACCAGGGGACTCGCAGATGCGTTGCCTGCGTTTTAGTGATAAGTTAGCAATTTTCTTGAACGTCCCACCTGATTCCTTAAAGGAGTAATACGCCGTAGTGGCCTTCGGAACATAGTGATGGTGCCAGTTAGGCTTTTTATTATGATGCGACGTCCTGTGTGGTGAAATTAAGCTGCATGTATAAGTCGGATCAATTCCTCGTAATACTGCCCGTGATAAATGCGGCAGAACATGCACAATGAACTACGCATGGCAAGAGTATCCAACTAGTTTGAAAAATCTAGATTGTCGACATTTCGAGTCACTCTATACTCTATGTTTGGTATGGTTCCATAGAACGAGCTGATACTATGGGGCTCCAGCCCAAAGGTGAGAGCAGTACTCCATGTGCGGTCGGACCTGCGCATAGTAGCTAAGTACCGCTAATGAACGACGTTGGTGACTTCGTGGCTTTCGTGATGGAATCTTTGATTTTAAGAATGAACCATGTGAAAGGCCGCCTACACAGGTGAATAACAATGTATTGTTTACATTAGCTAAGCTAAATTGGCAAAACGTCATACACGTGAAAATAGGTCAAATTGTACTTTTGACCTTGTAAAAGATAATAATAATAATATTATGAAAATATAGTTAGAGAATGGGTCCAGCGTGAGCAATATCGATCAAAATATGGATGATATTGGATTAAATGGATGGTGGTTTGACTGATCTGCCGAAATAAACGCGTGCCTTATGAGTGCCACCTGCGAGCGGTACACCATATGCGCTTGACATCAGGCCTACTGCCCGACGTGGATTCATTGACCTTCCTATCAAAACGCAATACAAGGGTGAATGAAATAAACGAAAAAAATTTTTATAACTGCTTGATGTCTGTGAGACATATAAATTAGAAAGCTTGCTCTCAGATCATCACGAACCATAATAACATTTAGTACAGGTGAAGTAATTTATTATGTGCACAAAAGAAAGAATCTAAAGAGAAAGTCATACCTACATACTAAGTCTGGTCATAAATACTGTTGCAATTAAAATAAAGTAATAAATAATAAGATTAAAAATAAACAAAATATTACTTTGAATTTGAAATTTCTCATTTGTATATGTTTATCCATTGTATTTTATTATTTTTGCGCCAATAACTTGTAAAACATTTTGTGACATTAAAATGAAGCGGGGGAGGGGGTTTGTGGTTTAAGAGAGAGTCGAACCGATGTGATCACATGACACAAATCTTTGATCTTTAAACGCTTGGTATCATTATTAAAATGTTTGTGAAACGGAAAATTTTAAGTACAATGAAACTTCCTCCGTTCCTGACAGAAATAAGAACTAACCTTACACGTTTTGTGTGCGAAAGGCCGTTCAACCAGTAACGCCATGCATTCGAAGAAATCTTGATAGAAGGGTTTTATCTTGATAGATGAAGATAGCATCTAGAATCGCGTTGCGTATTTTAACGAAAGCTACTTTGGATAACTTTGAACTGACACACAGATAGCCTATAAGAAAAGCACACGCTAATTCTTAACTGATGATTAAAAAAATGGGATGGTAATATCAAAACAACTACTTAAGTGCGGGAGGGAGGAAAAGTGGAAAATAGATTTCATAGAAAACTTTTTTCCCTGTTGAGTTTTTTAACAATTGATTAATATTTTGACAACTAAAATGTGCCAATTTATGATCAAAGTTCTAAAGAAGCTTCCCAATTAGTCAACAAAATACAACGTGGTTATTAACTGATGGTTTTGTGGAGTGTGAAATCATATTTTTGTGAAAAAGATATCAAAACATTAGCATCAAGATACTATACTAGGAAGTTAATTAAAAACCTTAACAATACCCTATCCAAAAACCAAGAATGGTCCTTAAAGCAAGACCCGGCACCAGGTCATAAAGCTCGTTCCATCTGATCTTGATTAGAAACGAATATTCTGCACTTCAACAGAGCTAAAGACTGACCGTCATCTAGGCCCAATCTTAATCCGTTGAAATAATTTATGATCATGTTAGAGAATATTTCTTAATCTTAAACACTATGATAATTTGGAGTCCCTAAAATAATCTAAACGATTGTATTGAAGAACCATGGAAACAATACTTGCCTGTCTTAACAAGTGACTTCAGCGCCAGAAGAACCATGGAAACAATACTTGCCTGTCTTCACAAGTGACTTCAGCGCCAGAAGAACCAAGGAAACAATACTTGCCTGTCTTAACAAGTGACTTTAGCGCCAGAAGAACCATGGAAACAATACTTGCCTGTATTAACAAGTGACTTCAGCGCCAGAAGCCTGTATTGCAGCCTATGGAGACCAGTTTGGATGACTTTATATTTTGTGTTTGTTGGATTTATTTTAATACATTGGACTATAGCTAATTGTATATTACAATACAACCCTAAAATTATTTGCAGATAAGATATTCTTGTTTTGTTGAGAAGACTAAGTACAAAGGTTTTAATTTAATGAATAACAGTAGGTAAGTATTATCAAATAGATATTGTTTATGAATAAGGACCAATAAATTCTATACAAATAGTTATGATATTCAAATAATTAATTGGAAAATACAAGAGCCTAGTTCAATGATAAATATTGTTATCGACTTTTCCAACTAAAGTAGGATATGAATGGGTGACGAATTTTGTTTAAGAACTCCCAGAAAATTATAAAGTTTATTACTTTCACGAACATCTTATTTTGGCTGAAACTTGGCTAGTTTTTTAACGTTATTCGTCTAATCCACTATCTTTTTTTTGTCGCAAGTACACCTTTCCGGTAACGTGTAATTTTTACTTTTTCATTATTTGCTATGTGGGAAAACGAGCAGCTTCGAATTTACATTTTCGATTAGATACTTCTTTTAGGAACAAAATCAGGATGTTCTGAAATAAAACTTAGTAATCAAATTAATCCGGGATGGCGAGTAGCAGGAGATCGGTCGTCTCGGCGTTCATTGAAAGAGGCCTATGTCCATTAAATAAATGGCTGATAATGATGGTGAACCAAATTAAATATATTCATACTTTTGGCAGTTCGACAAAGAATCTTATGAATATTGAACTCTGCTCTTGTATTTTCACATTTATATCCTTCATGGGATTTTTAATATCTCCTGCAATATTAAAATGTTTCAAACAAAATTTTCACATATGAGAACGTAAAAGCAACCTTAACAGCTTTTATTCTATTTGGTAATGACATGGTTTTTCATGGGTTTTTTGTTGTCGTGTCGACGCGTTTATTACTCTCGTCAGGTATTTAATATGCATTGATTTATGTTTGCCTTTTTAATTTCGTACTAACTAGTATGCAGTTTAAACTGGATATAAACAATACTTTTATTTTCATTCGTACTTTGCTGTACCTCTGAATACAGTGAGTTTGCAGACGCGCAATCGGAGCATTTTAATGAATACCGACGCCCATGGACATTCGCATGATTGTTGCGCACTTATCATCACCGCCCCCACTGGGCTACCGGCTACTTACAAACCGCACGAAACGCGGTCGCGACGCTGACAAATTACGCTGGTATCAAATGAACTTGTGGTACCTCCTCGGTCGTGCCGGCCTAATTAAATTACGTTGAACAGGAGGATGTAGTGTCATGCACTATGCACGGCACTGCCTCCTCCTATGCAGCATGCCGCTACCTCTTCCTAAAAAAACTAGCTGCGCTATACGCTTTCGCCCGCAATACCGCTTATCCGGGTGATTTGGTCGCAGCGTGATGATATATAGCATATAAATCTACTAGATAATTAGGTTGTCTCATATTGATCTGAATAGAAACTTGTAAAAAAAGAAATACCTGTAATTACTAGGATGACTGTATTTATACAAGTCCGTAGTCCGCCCAACTTTAATAAAACCCGTAGCTATTATTTCTTGTTAGGGCTAATGAGTTCTCCTTTGGATTAGGATCCCAAATTCCTTCAAGTAAAAAGAAAATTTCATTAGTTCATTATTAGTTTAGGCACATGTTGCTGTTACTTTCAGGTCCACGGCTTTACTGATGCTGTTGGTTGTATCGCCATGGTATGTGTACCACGTACTGACGGCTGTGCCTGTAATCTTTGTTGATAAATGGACTGTGCAACATCGAAATATTTTTTTCTCAATGTACCATTGGCTCCTGAGCTTATACTATTAGTATATTAGTAGTAGAACAACACGATACGAGAAACGTAATGCTATGTACATACGCGGCATTATTCCACACAAACACAATGTTTATGTTACTTCTTATAAGTTTTAAGTTTGTTAAGTTTTATATAAAATGTTATATAAAATACAAGTAATTTTATTACATTTGCAATCAAATTACATTTAAATAACACTAGCTGTACCACTCTGTTTTATCTGCATCTACTTATTCAAATACAATACCTACTTGTTCAGACTCATTCCTGTCTTTTCATCTTGGCCTCCAACGAACCATCGGAAATTCAGAAAGCGCATAAACCACGACAGCATAACTGTCACTTTCAGTCCGTATCACCTAGTTATGCTGGCCCAAATAACAATGGCGACGCTGCAGTGTACTGGTAGTCTTATTCAAATACAATAAGTTAAATATTCACTGTGTTACGCTGCAAGTTCAATGTTATTGGTACAGTCAACTTTGTAGCTTTAACGATGCGAGGTGAGAACCGAATGGGCGATAAACCTTCACAATATCGACGTAATGTTCCTCTCTCTACTCGCTTAACGATGTAATACCGCTGTTTGTAAATCACTCTTGGCACTTTTGAGTGTTTTTTTATAGCAAATTTAAGGTAACTGTTTTCATTATGACGCCTCGTCTTTTTATATTTTCGGACAGTTCAACAGCCGAAGGAATTGCCAAATCACTAGGGCCGTTTTTAATTATGCTCTTTTTTCATTTATATTAACTATTATTAGCGGACTAATTAGCGGTCATCCATAAACATCTGCGAAGCCGAAAGCCATAAAGGTGTATTGCCCTATTCACATTCCAATTGTCCCTTTCAGTAACTGACAAACTGCACGTCACTGTAGCTACAAGAGTGCCCACTTCACGCCGGTACCGTGTGAGCAAGAGATACCTCCCCACTAGAGCAAAATGCACGTAACTGTGGCTATAAATGTGCCCACTTCACGCCGGTACCGTGTGAGCAAGAGATACCTCCCCACTAGAGCAAAATGCACGTAACTGTGGCTATAAATGTGCCCACTTCACGCCGGAAACGTGTGAGCAAGGGGTACCTCCCCATTAGTGCAAACTGTACGTAACTATTGCTTTAAGTGTGCCCACTTCGCCCTGGTACCGTATAAGCAGAATGTACCTCCCCACTAGTGCAAACCACACGCGACTGTAAGTGTTGTATCACCACTTAACGACGTCACTATATGAGCATGAGATATATCACAATAACGAGAAGCTATGTAACACAGTCCTCACGCTACACCTGCGTGCGCACCACGTCAACTAGAGGAACAAGTACATCTACTGCCCAACCAATTTCCATTACTGTAAAACCGATTAGGCTGAATGCAATAATGGCACCCACCACCTTTTTCAAAAACATCCAACAGTATTGAAAACTGTATGTATAACGTCCAGCACGCGACTGGAGTTAATTCCCTAGAAGTGAAAGGAGAGCAAGTAACGTAAGAGTGATAAAGCATTACGTTCGTAATTGTGTCCAGCGGTATGTTACGCTTACACACACTTTAATCCCTAAATTGCATCACCCCACGATTCCACCCACGTAGCTCCGGTCTTTTTAGTAGTAGATTTATGCTATATAGCTCGATATTTATAGGTTATGAAGCCTCCTCGATAAATGGACTGCTCAATAAAAAAATGTATTATTAATTTCGGGCCAGCAGTTTGTGAGATTGGCGCGTTTAAACAAACAGACTCTTCACCTTAAAATTATTACTATAGATTTCTTTTTCATGCTAAATTTAATCTATATATTACAAAATATAAGACTATATATATATATATATATATAATATTGTTAACCAACTGTTGTATCATTAATCACAGTACTGAGCCTCTAAGTCGTCTGCTGTTCCACAACAACTGCAGTACACTATCGGCGTGTAAGCTTCAATATGAGTTCCGCAAACTAAAGCTTGTCTAACAAGAGCCTTTACCTGTTCCACGTAGAGTACCGTGTAAATAAGACGTAGCATCCATTACAACGTACAGGTAAGTTTCGGTGAGACTTATACAATTTGCACAATTAATTTTATGCACCTGGAATTATAATATCAAAAGCATTATGTCAATTTTACCATCACATTCAGATAGGTGTATATGTGTTTCTTGTTATAATGTAAAACATAAAGGCCTCTGAGGCCAGGGGATGCAATACTACCAAATTGCCTTCTTGGGACTCATCACAGATCACTTTGGTGCGCCCCGAGATTTGAACCCGAGTCCAAACGCCTACCGCTACACCATGAGCGGACCGAACTTTTGGGATTCAATTGCAGAAGCGTCTATATTACCCCCCCCCCCCCCCCCCCCCCCCCCCCCC
>JAFELO010000052.1:1133760-1159973 GCA_017140195.1 Eumaeus atala | reverse complement strand
AGATTAGTGACAGTGATAGTGAAAAGGTGAACATAGTAAGAGTCAATAGTGTCAGTGTCGCAACAATCATTTTATATGTAATTTTCAGCTCCTGTGTATATATATGTTAGTTCTGTATAAGTTTAGAAATAAGATTAAATTAGCGGTTAATAGTTGCAACCCTCAGAAAATAACCATTTCTGATGGGTTCGAACTTAAGGTGGGAGGAGTTATGTTAGCCTCACCCATCCCTACTATAAGAATTAATGCTTAGACAGCACCTATTTCATGCGCAAGAATATCATGTAGCGTGTGAACCAGGAATGTTTTCACATTATGAACGGATTTACATGCTACATATTGAAGCATTCAATTAGAGCATCTAACTCTGTTCGGTTGTCCCATTAAAATAAGTTTTAGTTTAAGTAACAATTTAAAATCCAAATCTTTTGAATTGTTTAATTAAGTTTAAGTTTAAATAAAGTTTTAAATTTTTAAAAATTTATTTCTCGCTCCCGGAAACTTGACTAGGTTACACAAAAAGTTATTAGTATTTTTTGTAAATAGATCGATGTATTTACATAAATAGTTAAATATTGGCAAAATATTACTGCACTACGTAAATGTGCCGCAGGAGTTTTATATTAATTTCAATGGACAATTAGCGTATGTTGATCGTCAAATATACTGTCTGTAGTTATTATAAGTCTAGGTCAACGTATAACATATGTCAACATGTTACGACTTTATTAACAGTTCAAAGTTTTATAGTTAAGTTCGCACTTTATTCAGGTACTGATAGTGTAAGGCACAACAGTTTAAGAAAGCATATTTAAGACATACTCTTTAAATATTTATTATAGTCTATACTACTTCATCATCATCATCAGCATGTATCGGTCCAGTGCTTCACGTAAGCCCCTCTGGCTTTGGTCTCCTTGGCCCTCATTATCAGGAAAAGTTTTCTCTTGTTACTTGCATTTGTCTCTGACCGGTTACTGCACGGAGATCGACTTTCTACCCGGCGACAGGATAGTTTTCGCTTTGGCTGTAAACAAATCGATCGAGTGGTGTGCCAACCTGGTGAATAGACGAAAAACACCTTTTTTTAATCTTGCCAGCCCATGTCCCGTCTGTTCCCCTACACGTACCTACAAATTATTTCTTTTCTTACGCTTTGTAAGGTATAATTGAAATATATTTAATTAGACCAAAAGACTTTCACAGAGCATTTGATGTATTATATCTTAACTAGGGGAAATTCATTAAAAAATGGTATCCTTGGTCCTGATCTAGTGTTGGATTATCGATGCAGAGTTATATAATGTTAAGCGTAATTATATATTTTTTACAACTTTATACTAAATTGTTCTTTATTTTTTCATGTCTGCGATAGAACAAGGGCTTTATGTTAAACTGTTTTACAAGCAAAAACTACTGCACCAATTTGTATAAAATGTATTGTCACTTCTGTATAGAAATATTTATTTTAATGTTATAAATTGAGTTAATAAATAAAATGTATACATTTATTATCACTATTGTTAAAACAATTTTTTTTGTACAATTATTAAAAAAACGATAATGATGGTTTAGATCGTCATCAAGCAGTGTAAGTAATAAAGGTTCCTTCTTATGATAAGTCGCAAACGTAAATTCAAATTAAATAGTTGTGGTAATATTATATCAATTTTATTTATTTACTCAATTGTTGATTTGGACAAAATTTGACACAGATATAAAGTACCTACAGCCTGGTAACGTAAAAATATTTTATATCCCAAGAACAGGTGAATACGCAGGAAACAGCTAAAAATAATATTATTTTACAATACTTGGGAGTACAATTATGATTATCTGATCCACATCCGGACCCTTATGGATAAAGATCGTGACCTCTTAATAACATCAGACCAGTGCGTATGCCTGGCTAATTAAAATCCGACGAACAAAGCATGACTTATTAAACAATATTTAACACAAGTATAATTAGTTGGGTGAATCTCTGCCTCTCTGCCTGAGTGAAAACTCGTGTACACTGGTAAAAACTGTCTCTTTTGTGGGATGCATTTTATTGAGAACAATCAAGATATATCAATAGTTATTTTATCAATCTTCAAAGTTTACGTTCCAGTCGTGTACGCATGTACGGACCGATGTACCTACAGTCGACATGTGTATAAAAAAAAGTTTTTTATAACAACAACTTACTTTGAATTCTAAATGAAGTAGGCTCGATCTATTGTATCATAGAAGACATAGACATAGAAGAAGTAATTTGTAGCCATATCAAACGTCAATGAAACCTGTCATCTGTCATTGTTCCTACAATTATATACTAGAAATTTTTCATCTACCTTATTTTTTATTTTTGCTACCACCTATTTTTCTATGTATAGCCGGGTCGTTACGTCTTTCTTACAAAATGGACATACACGGACGTGTATATGTGTGTATAGTTGTTACTTTGACAGTTAGTTGAATACACAAATATAAAACAATTAGAAACATAATAGGCTTATTCGAAGTGGTCATCAATATCGTTAGAATAGAAGTTATCAATAGAAGCACGCACTCTTTTCATGTAGAAATCCTTCACTGCCAAAAATATGGATTGTTTCAGGCTCCAAATGATCATGGTATTTGGAGCAATCTGTTCCCTAAACTGTCCACATATCACAATCCCGCGGATAAGGATCAGGACAACACGATGGCAGGACTTCAGCTCTGATGAAGTCCGAGATGTTTGCTTCTTACCACTGCTCTATGTCCCGGTCCCGAGCCTTTCTGGACGGACCATACTTGGTTATTGAATAAGATGTTATTAAGGGGCTTAACCACCTTCTCAAGATTGATACACGTATGTTTCGATACTTTCTACACAAAATATTGCTCAGTCACTCCTTCATAGCTAACACCCCTTCAAACCATCACTGAATTCGGATAATGCCCACGTTGCAATCTGTCGACAAATTGAAGGGCTTCCTTAGTGCTTTGAGCATAAATACGTTCAATTTCTTCATTAAAATATTCCTTAATTGTAGAAAAAGTTCTAATCCATAAACAAAGTTTTGTTCCATATCTATGAGAAAACACAACGAGCAATCATATAATAATGACAGACTTCCAATTCAAATGAAATATTCTTTATTTTCAATTGTGTCAATATTTATGGCCAGACTAAGTATACACATTAAAACTTGTGTGTGTAAAAGTCCATAAGCTGAGTGTTATTCGAACCTGCGGCGTAACGATCCAAGCCACGCATGGAGTAACGGTTACGGTGTCACGTTTCGTGTCCACCCTCACACATGTGCCATCTCCCATTAGCGTTGCCTATCCTTGACGTAAAGAAGGCATTAAATTACTGTGCATTTTAAGCTGCAGTCGTCCTAGCCTTCGCTCTAACATCACTCAGAAAAAGCACTTAAGTTAGGAAAAAATCATTGTATATGGCTGGGTTCGATCCTGGATCCAGGCATTTAGAGTATTCACAGAAATTACAAAGTGTACACCTCACGCGCTGCGGTACGCCCGCCGGTAATGGTTTTAAAATGAAAATAGCTCAGCCATTACGATCTCACCCTCCCGCGTCGACGTCATCACAGTTAACTAATTGCAAGTCCATCAACACTACTGGCGCGATAGGATTTTCCTCATATTCTGCGACAAGTAAGATATACTTGTCGCAAATGGTACATTCGAGGCCAATTGTGTCACCACGGCCGGGGAGCTCTATTATTCTTGTAGCAAGAGGTAGCGCGTGCAATTGCTACTCTAATTCGGCACGCTACGACTGATACCTTCCGCTACATGATCCTGCCGCAAAGTGACAGATATGCTTTCCTACTGTACGGTTTCTTACGCGCTGGTGGTCTGTTGGAGGAGATGGCAGCAGGACTTAACATTTCTGTGTAAAAATTATGGCGTCGATAGTACCTAATGCAAATGCACGCTCGCCCTGTTATGGTTGTAGCTAATGCAAATAGAAAAATATACGTTCGAATTACTGGCACGATGCACTTCTACATATTGTGTTATTTAAATTAGAGTACCCCTCACTCTATGATCGCAATGTTATGGGCGTAACCTAGGGGCGCCTTCAGCCGCTTAATCAGAACAGCTCCAAATCTGCCTGCAACAGGTGACCTCGGCGACTAGCCAGTAGAACATAAATTATATAATTATTGTACCCGGCAATAGGGAGCTGATTGAACGACCAATGATAGTCTCCTTCTAAGAAGCAAAGGTCAGGAACCTTCCCTGGCCTCAGTTTCAGTTACGAGTAGCGCCTTCTTCCTACTCAGAAGTCGGCCGGGCGGGATTTCGCCTCCTCTTGACATCATGTTAGAGATCAAATATAATATGTCCTTCGAAATAAGATTATTTAATAAATAATAATTAAACATAGTGTTATTATAATAGGTGAGTCCTATATCCCTTTGATTAATCTTAACAAGTCATTGATTACAAGTAAATTATACTAAGCAAAAATAATATAATAAATTTCAAGTTAGGCCAGACCAATGTGTGGAATGGGAGGTGAACTTAACTAAAGGATCTGCAGTATAAAACTATTTTTTACAGCATTAGGACCAATCGAGACTTTTGGTGACTACAAATGGCCACTAACATGGCCCACGAATAATGGTGGATGCGTCAATCTACTTCGCTTCATCCCCCTAAAAATCATCCACTGCTCACAAACCGGGCGAATAGCGACGGCAAAAACATCAGTTTCTATATAGGATAGGATAAACGGACTATAATATACATGTTATGTCCGCCGACTCCTATCGATATTCACATATTATGCTTATTCACCTCGCCCCCAATGGCCCACCGGCTACTCAAAACAGTAGCGCGACAGCATAGTCATATCCCTTTTAGTGCGCTATCATGTGAACGACCTGCCCGGTCACGAAGGTCTGATCGGTTCCCGGTCGCTCGGTACAGCTAATGCAGCCGCAATAACATTTGAAGTATTTACCAAAATATCTTCATTACTTAAGCTTACTTTGGACTGGTTTCTAATTATTTCCTACATAAAATCTAGCAAATAATAACAGAGTACTTTGTTTGCGAGAATTATAGTTCAGTGATTGTTACAATGATTTTCGGTTCACCTATTCTGCATATAGCATGCAAATAATGGTAAATAAGTATGTATTAGATATTATTATTAATTTAAGATATTACACAATTCATATTATAGGAGGATCGACATGCTGACATGCAAATAATAACTCAACAATTATTATCACACAATAAAAATAATAACAGAATTATTACTGGATGGATACAATTAAATAATTACAAGTTCGATGCACATGTTATATCAATTTATATTATATATGTTTGTCTTTAATTATTATGATTTGAGTATTCAATTAAGCTATAATATACTTTAAACAGCAATTATTTACATAATTTGGTATTCAAATTTTGTTCCTTTTAGGTCTAGCTGAACCCTCGATGGCCTATTATCCATAGATACGGCCATCCAGTAAGTATTTCTGCTATAGAGTCTTAAACGCTGTTTTCAATTCATCATATATGTTAATTGTAAAAAATTAATATTTACAATTAACATATATGGATGTATACAAATCTTTTTTGAATACAAGTTGTTCTCAAGAATTATGACGAATCGTCTCACCACAAAGCTTGAGGAATAAAAACGTGGCTCACAAGCCTGAGCAGGCTGGGTTCCGCGGAAGATTTAGCACCACCTGCCTGAATCGTGAAAATGTGGTCCATGGACCATAAGGCAAGTTGTACAAAAGACACATGAGTGTAGTCAGCCGCCGTGCCTTGCCTTTGTGGACTATGAAAAAGCTTTTGACTTTGTCGAAACCTGGGCTGTTCTGGAAGCTTTACAGCGATGTCAAGTCGATTGGCGTTACGTCAAAGTACTGAGAACATTGTATGACGCTGCTTTTACGTCGTTCAGATTCTGGGAGCGCAAACAAGGCAAATACAATTGCATCGAACGCAACGCTTTGGAGGACGTCCTTAACACTTTAAACTGGGCAGAATGCGGTATAAATATTAACGGCGAGTTATACTTAATAGTTAAATATTAACCTCTCACATCTTCGTTGCGCCGACGATATCGTTGTATTGGTCAAATCGTAGGAGAGCTTGCAGGAAATATTGCATAGCCCTAATGAATCCTTCCGACATATTGGACTTAGGATGAACTTGGACAAAACCAGATCATATTCAACGAACACTTCCGACTTAGACCAGTCAACGTCGATGGTGATGATCTCGAAGTCATACACGAACACGTCTGCCTCGGGCGACCATTGCAATTACGTAGATATAACTCCGAGAGGGATAGAAAGATTCAATTGGGTTGGCCAGCATTCTGGAAGCTTCGTCACATTAGTCGTCGCAGAGCATGAAAACAAAAGTCTTCAATCAATGCATTCTCCCCGTGATGACCTACGGGGCCGAAACATGGCCTCTTAGTTTGGGTCTGGTCCGCAAGTTTGCGGTAGCTCAACGGGATATTGAACGTGCCATGTGGGTGTTTCTCTGCCCGACAGAATTCGTAACGAAGTCATAATGCAAATAATTAAAGTATCCGATATCATGCGACGAATAAGCTCGCTGAAGGAGTAATGGGCTTTTCACACACTCAGAAGATCAGATGGCAGATGGGCCAGTAAGGTTCTGGAGTGGAGGCCGCGTTTAGGAAAACGGAGTGTTGGTAGGCCGCTCACTGGGTGGGAAGGCGATTTCCGTGCAGTAGCCGGTCCGGGATGGATGCGAGCAGCAGGAGATCGGTCGTCTTGGCGTTCATTGAGAGAGGCCGGCGTCCAGCAGTGGACCGACAAGGGCTGATAATGATGATGATGAAGATGATACAATTTTTGTCTTTATATTAAAATTTATATGCAAATTGTTTCGAACACAGATTTATTTCATATGTAAGCATGGAAGGGGAAATGCTGAGACAATGGAATAATAAAATACGGCTATCTAAAGGGCTGGTCCCATGTAGAGCTATTATACACTTTTTTGGGGTTCGGAAAATTTACTTTGTATCAATTTCATAAAATATAAGCTCTACGTGTAAAATTTTGATTAAACAGTTACCCATAATCTCCGAGCAAAACGGCTGACATACGGATTGACGCACGGACATGACAGGATTATACTGGTCTCGTTTTTGTCAGTATTGATCATATTACTTAAACAAAATCTTGTTTAAAACCAATTTCCAAATACAAGACCTGTGTAAATATAAAGTAAATAATTTGAACGAAAACCCCCTCATGACGAGGTATTGTGGAAGAGCTTCACAAATGGGCCGAGTAATCAGAAAAAATTCATTCAGCCTCTCGGGCTCAAGCAGAGACTCAAATTGAGTGCTCGAGAATATTACAGCAATAAAACCGAATACTTTGTTATGCATACGTGGGAGGCGACGACGTAAGTAAGAGTCTGTAGTTTCTATGTACCCCTTAGATTAATGTCGATTCTCTTTTGCGTAAGGATATCTTTTTTGAAGACATTACCTCAAAATTCTTAATAAGCTTAAATTGTGACGGTAGAATTGAAGAGTCCTTCTTATAAACATCGGAATCTCTACATTTTTATTGCACAACAGAATCGTCTTATGATCAGTGGCTTATATTTGTTTCGCACGGACGTCATGAAAATATTGAATAGAAGTCCCCTTTTCTCAACCTACTCTGAGCACAGCAGTACCACCAACGGCTCGAAGCGCAATATTATAGCCACTTCACGCCGGTATTAGGTGAGAAAGAGGTAGCTCATTGTTATGCTCACTCGTCGCGAATTTTTAAACACCACCTTCAATACATAACTGGAAACTCAGTAGAGAACAGTTTAGCTGACACTTTGCGGTGGTATCATGTCAACAATACGTTACCTTCATGGTCATTTCGAATCTATTTATCTGCAATGTGTCATGGTACTCCATCTCCACGCCAGTAATAACTTGATAGTAACACAAAGCCGTTATGTTTATCGGAAGTCTCCAAAAATATGCCAATCATTTTTACCGACGACTTGTAAATAATCATCGATGTGCCCTGCTGGCATCCCAACTTTGGCATTAAAAAAAGTATATTGCTATCTTTCTCTGGGTCTTTGCAGGCAATATATACATTGACTATAAGTCTGTGAAGCCACCTGGCTGACTCAACAGCGGTCAGAAGCGTATACATGCGTTTTTTCACGTCACATTTACTACCCGGGTGCTTCAGAATACGATTTCCTTTTAGAGTTGGCTAGATAGCATCATTTCCCAACATCACAGTTCTCTGCTGAGACACTTTGTAACCGAATTTTATTTCTCTGTCTTGGAATACAAGCAATCCACTGGAATGATACTTGCATGGAATTTTACGCAACACTTTCCACTTCTAATAATTAGTTAATGTTGAACTGCTACCATGACAATATGTTAAAACAAAATGATCATAATTTTGGTTTTATTAATTTTTCCATTTAACCAGAAGTGAAATTCCTTTTTAGAACAATCACGTTAGTCTAACTTTGACGTGGACAGTTTTCTGGTATAAAATCTGCACAGAAATAAATTCCTTAACATGTTTATATCCAAGAATACCTTGATAATTTTTAGACTATTACGTAACACATCGCCGCGCTGAGAGGAGTCTCTTCTGTCTCTAATTTGCATAAAGCGCTCACTGGATTTCCTTTTCAAAGGTGCGTCTTTTGTCAGAAAGAAAACAAAGGGTGAACAGTGTGGGGACGGGAACAAAAAAGGTTGGCTACCGCGACAAATAAAAGAATCTGGTCAAGTGTTTTTGCGCAAGAAAATTGTACTAGTTTGCATTTTGTGTTGGGAATATTACTTTCAGCTGTATTGGGATTTTACAAATCATGACACGACGTTGTGGTGAATAGCTGTTCTAGAATAATGTGAGGGAAGCCGGGGAATCTGGCTAATGATTACGTCATAACCAATAGGATTTGTGAAGATGTGGAGGTATTTTATAATATAGTATCCGACCCGGGCTCATTCCGTTAGGCGTGATAAAATAGTGTTGCGTAATACGTAGTCCTACGTTTTATTCCATTTATTGTTTAATATTAACAAAATGATTTTATTGACAAAATGATTCATTTTGATAAACTTTAATTTTTTATTCGGGAAAGAGTCATCTCAACTGGACACAAGCTTTTATTTCTTTCATTAAACAAGAACATACACTACATATATATGTATTGCTTCAAATGTGAGTGCTACTTGGTACCACGGACTTTTTAATAGAAGTAAAATGACGAACCAACGGACGCCGGTAAAACCCGACCTGTATACATGTACTACTATTTTTCACACAAAGTTCTTGCACAAACATATATATCTATACTTACATTATATATTGTCTTTATAAACCTCGTCTATATATACTTAGTCTGGTCATAAATACTGTTGCGGCTAAAAATAAAACATTTAAATTTGGAATCTGTCATTTTTATACGATTATTCATAATGTTTTCACACTTTGATGCCAATACTTTGTACAATATTATGCGATAATAAAATGCAGTGGGATGACAAAGAGAACGGAATCGCTCTGACTGGATTACGCAAAGAAGATATGGAACCAAATGTAATTTTTAGAACTCTCCATACACTTAATATTAGTCAAATGTTTGTGTACCTGGCTATTTATAGGTACAATGAGACTTCCTCTGTTTGTTACAGAGAAAGATCTGGCCGTCCACGTAGTGTTCGAACGAAAAAGGAGGTAACCACAAACGTGATAACCATTTGAAGTCCCTTAAACAACCTTTACGATTGGCAGTGAAGAATTTCCCCATGGAATGAGTGCGTGCTTTTATTTAGAACTGGCCTCATCGTATGAAAGACTGTAATGCAGCCAATGGAGACCACGTTCAATAAGCTTCTCATATTTTCATTTGTTTTATAATTGCGTATTAAAATTATTTGTTTATTGTTAGGTTTACAGTGTGTTCACTATAAAATTATTAAATGTTGTTTGCAATAAAAACAAATATTATATTTCTTTGTTACAATATTTATAGCAATACTAGATTACATACAAGGAAAATACATTCAGGAAAACGAATACATGTGTACACAATTAGATTAAAGAGAGAAATACAAAGAAGGAAAAAAAAACAATTGGAAAAAAGAGCAAACAATCCTATCCCATATTAAAATAAATAATGCACCTCACAAAATGGTGAGACCTCAGCATAAGTTAGGAATAATAGTCCTAACACTGATTTTGTAGGGTGATGACCCCGCAAAATTAGTGTTAGGACTATTATTTTGTATTTTTCTTTCCAGTAATGGTGCTAGGGTCCTAAGCAACACCATGAATACATTTACGATTAAACTACACAACACAATGTGTACATTTATGATTACATCATGAAACACAAATAATACATTTGTGATTTCATGATAATACATTTGTGACTTCATGATAATACAATTAATACATTCACGATATTACGATACAGCATACAACACATCAAATCATCACACATTAAGACCATCACATCATATTACATTATATTTTAATACATGATTCTCGGGAATGTAATATACAACTATACATGATATTACTAGCTGGTTGCGTCATGCACAACTCATAAGTACATACTCATTAAATAACATACATAAATATTTCTATATGACCGCTTCTAATAAAATATAGCATATGTCACTATTAAATAGTTTAAGTATAAGAAGTGCATTTTGAACATGCCAGCAGTATTTATTTCTGAAGAGAGACCACCAAAAAGGGGACGTGTTCTTTTGATGTAGTGACAATTAATTGGCAATTGATTTTGTTTTCATTTCCCTCAATGTATGTCGATGTAATCAATTTTTACTTGACTTTCCTTATAGTATTTTAAAGTACAATGGGGAAAATGAGCAGCCGGAGCACATTGATGACTATGGACTCCCATAGACATCCGCGTCATTTTTATATAGATGTATAATGATGACCACCGTCTTTCCTTCCTACCCTCCAATGGACCTTCGGACGCAAACAGCAAGACATAGCACTCTGGTGCGTTTCCATGCGAAAGAGATGTACCATCACACCCAGCATGGTACAACTAACTCATAAGTAATACTTGTAGTTAAAACTTTGCTAAAACACCATCGAGTGAAATAACAGAAGCGCTCACGTTAATGGCAACGATTAACTGGCCGGTCAGCTGTACACAGTTTAAATAGCATTTTGTCAATTTTAGCAGATGTATTCTGAAATGTGGCTTACAGTTTCCCATTTTGAAATTAATTTATGTTTCTTGTCTCGTTTCCACGAGATTCGAGTGTTCAAAAAGTGGGAAAATGGGGCTGTGTAATATCCTTTTGCTCCTCGGTAGCATCTTTAATCTGTGCCCTGTTCACGCTTCAGTGTTCAATCCTAATTTATACCATAAATGAGTATATGTGTGTGTGTATGTCTGTAATTATTTCACGTTGTCTACTGTCGTCCCACTGAACGGATTTGGATATCATTTGGTATAAATTTACAATCTGGAGCAATAGTTACTTTTTCTCCCGAAGTAATAATGCATATGTGTGAATATATCCCAAGGGCGCTTCCCTTGGGATATATTCACGTGAAACCATATTTCAAGTGAAACCTTAGGGAATGGCTACCGATTAGTTAATCATCATATCTAGCAGCTGGTCCACGTTTAATTTTGCAGATTCTGAATGATTCCTTGTAATGAATATCAGCAAGGGGATTTCAATACATTCGTTCTTTACGGCGATGCTGTCTCATTGCACAAGTAAATATTAAGAAACGCGATAAAATCCGTTAAACAGAATTAATAATGAATATCAGTTAGATCGAGCCACGGCGGTTGTGCCGGCTCAATCTAGCTCCAAAGCAGCAGTATCATTATCATAAAGAGCTACAACTACACCGCCGTGAATTGTTAGCTGTGCTCTCGTCGTTTCGAGCGGTTTGTGAGTAACCGGGTTACACAGGCGGATTGGACGTTTCTACACACACTATGCTCCGGGCCGACGGCAAGTTGGGATGTTAATTGGTATCGGTGGTCACCGTGGCACTGACTGCTCATTTGTTATACTATGCTATAAAAATCTCATTGTTTGATATGTGGGTAAAGAGATCCAATTAATCACTATAGTAGAAATAACAATAAAATAGAATCCTTTATTGTAAATTCTCGCATAAAACAAAAACACATAAAATAAATAAGCAAGTGTTTTTTATAGTGTACGGGGAAAAACAATTGATTAAATAAATATTGCATATGAAAACATCAGTGACCACATGGAACATCGATAATAATATTATAATTATTATGTTAACGAACTCAAAGCAGCCATTGATATTTTTATGTGCAATGTCGATTTAATCAATTTTAAGTGAAGTACATAATGAAATTGGCCTGACCTACTAACTTTGTAACGTATAGTATTATGCACATGCATAATATTTATGTCGCTTGAATATTGCTGATCTGTTATTAAAATTTTGCTGTGAAATGTGTAGCGAATATCTCAAGTTTTGATTATATAATGTACAATGTCTCGTAGTCCAGATTCTAAAATGTAACACGTCACAGAGCAAAATTTAAATAATAGATTAATGAACGCTTTTAAAACAATATTATGGCCATGATGTTGAAAAAATAGAAAGGGTTCAGAGTTGCCCGATAGTCGGATGAGGGTGGCAAGTACTTTAACAAGCCTGCTGCCCAACCAACGCGGGGCTGACACCAGCTGCAAGAAGCTCTATTGTATATTACAATAAAACTACTTTAACGGATTTTATCGCGGTTTATTTCATTATTTAACTAGCCTGAAGTTTCAGAAGCTTTATATCAACTATGGTCATGGGCAGTGTGTCCGCCGCGATTTATTGTATTGAGTGACATTCGCGTAAACTTAAGACATCAATCTATTGTAGATATCATTATTATAAGAACATTGATAACGGCGTGGATGAGGGGGAGTCTAGAGTTCAGGGTGGAGTAAATATTAGGCTCTGTGACAAACTCATAAACTGATGGCTAATATTCTCAATGGGGTTTCTCTTAGGTGTTGAATCACTTAGCCAAAACTCTGCCAAGGGATCTGGAAGCGAGAGCCCTTTGTCAGTAGTTTAAGGTGGAGCGGGGAGCTCAGATCGGAAAACCGCGAGTTGAAAATTCAGAGGTCCCTTCACTCTTGGTGTAGGGAACATCAAGTGCAGACCATGCCAAATTGAGGCAGTAAAACTCTTATTAAAGAATAAGCTGCAGGGTACATATGGACGCCTCTCATGACACCTGGCGCAGGGTGCTATCAGGGCGCGAATTCTTTTGGAAGTATTCTTATCGCCGGGAGACTACATATTAATGCCACCACAGCGAGAGCTGTCCCAAGGACACCGCACTGCACACACTAGCAGAGTGTTCTATGTAGGAGCTGCTATTATGTTTTACGACCGAAAAAACTTAAATACCATGCTAGGCCATTGGATCATCATACCTCGGAAGTTAGGTAGTGAGGTATTTGAACAAATTTCTACCAACGTCTTGTAAGAAATAGAGCCTCGGTATGTTATATCTAATTACCTATTATAATGTTATTGGTTTTGAAAACAAAATTGGCCAACCATTCCAATGCAATTTCTCTATCATAACCAGTCACAAATATAAGTAGCAAGACGAAACCGCAGTTGATGACGATGCTCATGATATATTCACGTATTCACATTGAGAAGTGGGTTCTAAAAATATTTAGAAGCTTGCAGTATTGCATTTCTGATGCTACGTTAGAATGAAAATGAGGCAATAGTCTTTATTTATTCAAAACGCCTTTCGGGCTTTGACTATTGAAAAATATTTGGCTGGAAAAGTCGTGCCATTGCAGCGGTAGTTGTTCTTCGGCTTATATTCGAGATATGTTACGGAATCAATGTATAGCAATAACTTTACCGATGTTCAGTTAAGTTTTTGAGCCCCCCATAAACATTCAAAGACTGCGGTAAGGAAGAAGCGAGTGAAGCATAAAAAGTGTATCTGGTTCGTCTTTCACTTCAGAATCAAATTCGTTCTTAAGAAGTAGAATACAGCTGACACACCACTCAGTTCTTTATAAAGTCATAAAAAGCTGACGCTCATCATACACCTTTCCTGTCCCGCTTAAGCGGTCGTCGTCACAAATTTGAACCGTTGCAAACTGCGCGAACCATAGTTTGAAGATCACACCTGGGAGTGAGAAAAACTTCCATTCTCGTGCCGGTCTCATTCAGCTGCAATTCAACAATATTACTAGGTATCTGTAATATGTACAATATGCAATAACAGCGTGACATTTTCATGCCATTTTCCTAATGGGTTAGGAAGAAAGAACCGTAAAATAATTATAGTATTACATAAACATCTATAGATATAATCTGTACAAATGTAAACAGAGCGTTGTCCCAGAACAAACGTTTACATTTATCTTTAAATATCTTAGGCTGAACTAAGCCCCACCATGGTTCAAGCCTTGTCGTGGCGGCGAGGATGGGAACCTCACCCCATTGCACTGTCACAAAGTCGGTGGGGTTGACCTGTGGTGCGGGACAACCCCGTCTGTGGAGGTGGCGTCGGTCTCTTCGGGGGCTGACTTTCCGTCGAGGTACCCTGATGATTTGTTATTCCGGGGCACCTCATCAAAGGCGACACTGGTGGCACTCGCGGTGGTTTTTGTGGGTATTCGGCACTATATAATGTGCCGCGAGCCCCACACACCACTGGACCCCACCCAGGGCCAGTGAAGGCGCGTAAATGCGTTTCCCCGTGTCAAAAAAAAGGCTGAACCTACACAGGCGCAAAGGCTCGCGAAAGGCTGTCGGAACGCTGGCAACATAACATTGTTACACGACGCGACCCGCTTAAATTTTACAATTATTATTTTAGAAATATCGCTCAAACGCAATAATTAGAACCAGCCTATAGACGTTAAAATCCCTACAATTTTTTTGTTTCTTTTTTTGGTAAAAACCGGAAAATTAAGATAAAGAGTCTCTCTTATGATCCCAAACCTCGTTTCGTCCTCTTATGACCCCCACGAGCTTTCAATCCGATGTATCTCTGTAGGGCCTCTCTACGCTTCCAGAGCTTACGTTCAGGTCAGAATAAAAATGAAGGAAAGTACCGCTCTGCATGTCGACGATAAGATTTGTCACCAGTGTGAGTTGAGCCTTAAGAAGTACAGAACTTTCTATCCTCGCCCCAATTATCACGATGATTTACGACTTTTGGGACTGTGTACTCTTAGTCCCAAGTATTATCCTTGGAGGTCATATTGTATGAATACATAAAACTATACGACCTAAATACGTAAGCCTTATGAATTTTCTATTTTTACAGCATGGCAAAAGCGAGCACAATAGCATAAAGTTCTGTAGCTCAAACTGTTTTGTGAATATTGTTTTGTTCGCGAGTAAAGGACAGGACACAACATGATGCTATATATGTATTTTTACATACATAAATTTTTAGTCTTTTTTATTTTAAATCCTACATTTGTTGTTGACTGCTTAGTTGGTCTAGTGGAAAGCATGTCGAAGGTCCCAGGTTCAAGTGCCAGGTTGGTGTTTACTAGGTACCGGTTCTTACCTAACAACAATTTGGAGTTAGGAGTTTGGAGGTCGACTTCAATTGGTATATAATTAGAATAGGATTGGAATCAGAGAGGAACGAGTAAAATTTGGACAGACTATTGCTTTAAATAGTTGGTAACGTTAATTCCAACAATATAAAAAAATTGGGGTCAAAAATCTGGTTCTGTTTATGAGTATTTATAAAACATGACTGCACACCACCAACACCAGTAAAAATAAAGTACTTTACATATGTGCTGACTACATTGAGTCAGCACTATGGAAAGTACTTTTCGCCACTTCGCACTAGTGTATGTGCACTAGCATCGCGTAATCATAATAATATTTTTTTTAATCATTTGCCAGTAGTAAAGGATATCCTTTAAACTGTTTTGTGAATATTGTTTTGTTCGCTGCTTGCCTTTACTACTGGCAAAATGTCATTCATGGCATAGATTGGTAGTGCACACAAGAAGAAGAATTTTATAAGTAATGTACCTACAATGCAAACATTTTATTTTTGATTTTTGTACGGTTACACAATAAAATTCAGTGTTTTTGTATACACACAAAGTACACACTACTTTTATATAATTATGTACATAAAACGTACCCGCTTTGCTCGAGTAATTGCAATACCGATCGGATCATATTAAAGCCCAAATTTACTTATGAATAATAATTACAGCTTAAGAGTATACAAATGCTAATTTACAGTTAAACAGACAACAAAAATTACAAAAAGAAACGAAATGTGCACTAGACAAACAATAGTCAGTAGTAATCCAATATAAAACATGAAATTTACCCGCTGTGTACGAGTACGTGCAATGCAGATCGTTTCATATTAAAGCCCAAATTTACTTATGAATAATAATTATAGCTTAACATTATACTAAAACCTATGTGCTGTGCCATGTTGTAGCATTACAATAAAATAAAGTAATGTTTGTATCATGGACAAACTTCTCTTGGTTGTGAAAATTGTAGTCTTTTAATTTTAAACAGAGCTTCTTATCTCACTAGATATTAGAGAAGGCCGACGATTTCAGCGTATTGCACTGCGTTAAGCTACTGAATTCTCAACTTAAATTTTCAGTGCCGTAATACTTTATACGGTTGGAAAATTTCTACTAAATTCTTTGTTGGAAGTCTAAAGAATTTCTTTACAATATATCATACTTTTAAATATTAAGTTGACTATAGTACAAATGTGGCTCATATTTCAAATAATATTACTCTTATAAATGTTGAATGCGTAATATTTTTATAAAAATACTTCTCTAACATTTATTATCTATATATTATATGTATTTCTGTGATAGAAATCTTAAATTTATATCTTTTTTTTTATAAGAAATCTTAAATATATATAAATTTATAACAATATTAAATATATTTCCGTTGCCTAGTACTTGTAACACAATTCATGGTACCTAACGTCACGGTAAATTGAAATGGAGGAATTTGCGTACAGAGAAAGCTCTATGTTATATACGCATACACGATTTGTCTTAAAGCTTTACCCCTAATTTCGTGACAACTGAAATTCTGTCCAGCTAACATTATAAATGGAAAAGTTTACTTATACAAAGGTTTGTATCTTATTTTTTCATGAAAACGATATTAAACAGATTTGGATGAAATTTAACAAATGCGTAGATTACTATTTATAATATCATAAAAATGTATTGACAAGAAAAGAAAGTAAAAAGTATATAATTTCCTGGACATACACTTGAGTTATACCAGAAAAAAAAGCAAAAACTAGCTTAAATTGAACATAGATATTTACAGTTTTATTATACAAATACGTATACTACAAAGATAAACGTCTATGACATATGATTAAAACTCGCAGGCGGAGTGTGAACTTTTTTCTTGCTTCGTTGCAATTAAGTTAATCAGTCGTCGTTTACGTATTATGTCGGAACACAGAAGTAAAAGAAGTGATGCTTCATTATAACTTTGAAATGCGTAACATTTTTACAGAACTGGTAATTTGAGTTCATTCAACCATGCCTATTAACCAATTTCATGGTCATAATTGAATATATGGAACGGCATATACATCATTTAAGTCTTACCACTATTAACTAAAATAGAATAGTTTCGTTCGCTCTTGCATTGTCCTGTTTTAACATAAAGCTGTTTTGTGGTGCGAAACATTTATTACTTTTATAGTGTGTTAGTTTACTAAAGAAATAAAAAACAATGAAAATTAAAAAAAAAAAAACATTTTCGAAGTAATCCTTATTGGCTGCAATACATTCCTTTGAACGTTGAGTTATCAATAGAAGTACGCACTTTCTTCATGGGAAAATTCTATACTGCCAATCTTATGGATTGCTTTATGGACTCCAAATTATCGGGGCGTTTAGAGCAAGCTGTACTCTCTAAAACTGACCATAAATCATAATAAAGCGGGGTAGGAACGCGACTAGGCGACGGCCAATCTTCAGTTGTCATGAAGCCCGAGACGTTCGCTTCCAATCAAGACTGCGAGAATCTTTGTTACCCAGCCCCGAGTCTTGTTGAAAGGACCACATTTGGTTATTGAATATGGTGTTGTTAGGGACAACGATTTTATGATACCTTTTTAACAAAAATATTTCTCAAACACTCCTTCATAGATAACACCCCACAAAACCGCCACTGTAGTCGGATAATGCCGACGTTGCACTCTGTCGACTAATTCGGAAGCTTCCCTATAGCTTTGAGCATAAATACGGTCACTTTGTTTGTTAAATTTTTCTCATCCCTAAACAAGAACCTGTTACCTCCCGTTGCGTACCGCTTCGGTAGTTATTTCCATTTTACCTTCTTAAGTCATGAGTCAAAAACATGACCAGTGCGTATATTATAGGCTGCAAATCCTAAATCATCACCTAAAATACGTGACATGGTTCTAGGTGCTATCGTCATTTATCGAGATAAAATCTTTTCCTTTCGGTCAGGATTTCTTCGAATTATTTCTTTGACCACATCTTTGTACTTTTTTGCACTCTCCGTGGATGGTAACATCTACCTCTGTTACAAACAGATGGAAATCTCAATGTACCTGTTAATAGTATGGCACACAAACAATTGACTAATACCAAGTGTATAGAGAGTTTTAAAAATTGCATATGGCAAAGCAGCAAATCAGCAGCAGGAGCAAATACCTGCTTTTTACAGCGCAATCTCAGCGAATCTGTTCTCTTTATCACCCACTTTTATATTTATAATGAAACATATTGTACAATGTATTGGCCAAGACCCAAACCTATTGTACAAGATGAGAAAAAAACAATGAGCAATCGTATAAAAATTACAGATTCCCAATTCAAATAATTTTTATTTTTTTATTGTAACAGTACTTATAGCCAGACCAATTCATTACTGTATTTTTTATATAAACGTCTGACATAAATCGACGCCGGTTTTTTTTAATTTTTACAGCTCTATTTGTGTGGATGTGATGTAGTTCTAAAGACAGTTCCACCAACCACTGTCACATCATCTTTAACTGTCTCTTTCTCTCACTCTCAGCTTCAGTTCAGTCTCTCAGCTCATTTCACACAAACTGTAAGACTGCAGCTCAGTCAGGCCATCTTGACCGGGTAAGACACCTCACCAACCGCCCAGGCGATAATGTCATAAAGTGACAGTTCTGGTGTCACATTTCATGCATGTGCTTTGTGTGCTTCTAGTGGTTAATATTTATACTGTGAAAGACAGCCACTTATTTACTACTATATTATTCCCTTAAACCTATTAACCATAAGCGTTTGCTATTTATATCGCTTATCTAACGCCACTTGGAGCTTCAAACTACCACTACAGCGAACAAATCGATAAAGTCACATCGCTGTCGCACATTGTAGTCGAATATTTGGAAATGTCGACTAATTTACGGCAAAATCCTGTCCAATACAGGACACTACGTGTCAAAACACGTTTTTAGTGTACATTTGGTTTATGTCGCTAAGCCTAAAGCGCAATCAACTGGATTTATGATGTCTATCCAACGATATATCATTGTCAATAATTCGCAACAGTATGATATGTGTATGGAAAGTCTTGCTAAATTGAAACAATATGATAGCCGGCACAAAATATGAGCTTTCGTTTGAACAACATTTGCAATCATTGTCATTTCGATACTCAAGTCTTAAAAACATCATACAACAGAAAGTTTACCAAGAGCAACTGAGATTTTTTCAGACGAATAGTCGGTTAATGGCTTCTTTGGAGGGAATGTTTTGAGGTCTTATGATCGTACGTGAATCTATGTGTTAATGGCGTGTATGCAATAATAATAAAAATAAATAATAGTGTAGTAGTAGCTGAATTTCGGCCATAGTGCCCTACAAGTGTCATCTTCGGAGGACATTTGCGCATAAGTGTTTACGCAAACATACGTACACTGTAGCAGTACTCTCTCATCCTCCTATTAGCACGGAAAATCTGATACTACCGGTGAGATAACTGGCGCAGACCAGCAACCTTGCTCTGTTTGGCACGGGGGTGTAGCAGGTTTAGTTAATCCGGACTGTTATTTGAAACCCGGGATTACAACCCGCTTGTGGCTGAACATATTTGTTACTTGCGCTTACAGACTTCGAAGCAGTCAGTATGCTCAAACGAACTGTACATACGTAAATGGTTAACAGGCTTGTGATAGATAAGGCCTAAAATGCAGTTAATTAAATACATTTAAAAAGGTTAAGATCATAAATTCTGAAAACTAGAAATTAAGTGTTAAAAAAGAAACGTACTTCAAGTTGTGTAGCCGATCTGTAAGTCGATTAACAATAAGTGAGAGGTAATTCATCAATCGTTCCAGGACTATTCTCTGGCAATTTAGCTGTGGAACTGCTAAAAAATTGAAATTGTGCAAAGGATAAACTGATATTTAAAGTTTTAATTGGCAAGTCATATATTTAGAATTAGAGCGCCCTGCAGTTTCGCCCGAGTTCTTGCGGTCCTATTTGCAGTAGTCATTGTATATAGTCAAAAAACTTCCTTATTAATTGTTATTCACGAAACGATTTTTTGAAAACCGACCTGTAGTTTTTGAACAATATCAGGTTTCAGGTGAACAATGAACAAACAAAAATTCGAAAGATGGGTACGAAAATGATCCTATGTATAATTTTTTTTGGCAAACATAAAAATTAAAAAAAATTGGACCGTCCTAATTGTAAAAGTTATCCGATATAGTCCTAGCCTGCCGAACGCAATTGCTTTATTTAGGCTTCGTGTTTAAAGCTTTTTCTGTTACCGGGATGATTTTCTATACATTCCTTATAATTCCTAAGTCAAATATTTATCTTTTCCTCGTTTAAACACTTTACAATATTTACAAGTTTAACTAAAATGAAGTCAAACATCCTGTTCAAACATTATATTAATACATCTCTAAAGAAGTACACGACAAACAGCTATAAAGCCTATCTTTACAAGTCGGGACAAAGTCAACAGATAACTAATTACAAGACGCTGGACTCGCCAGCGGATAAACACTCGTTTACACCCATTTAAAGTCACAGCATAATTTCAAACCATCTTTACCTTACTTTCTTTAAACATTGCTACTGAATATATTTACCTTTAAAATGAGATAATTATGAGCGTTAGGTAAATAGAATTATTATGCTCTTCAAATTGCTCTACATGTTTTTTCTTTTATGTTTTATTAATTATTTTTGTAAACAAGAGGCAAATGAAGGTAAGTGTCTAAGCCTTTTGACATCTGCAATCCGAAGGCATACCAGCGGATTCACCATACATTTATCGTATGTCCTGACAGCCTTTAATGTGTCACACTTCTTGATCGGCTTTTACTTCGTGTAACTATCTAGTAATGTGTTTACAAAATCCATAGCAAAAAACGTCCTTAAAATATTTTATTTTCGCACTTCTTCTAGCTTATGGACATTTTTCGTAATTATTTGTACCTAACAAGGTTATGACATATAATTTGTTTATCTTGGTAACCAATAATCGTAAATCTTATTTAAAAGGTGGCTTAACAAGAAATCGGAGCTTTTAACGATTATTGAGTTCTCCCCTTTCCATATGTCCCCCAATAGGCCACTGGCTGCTCACACGCACGAAGATGTCACTTTACGGCGGTAGCATGTGAGCGAGAGTTACCTCCCCCAATCACTCAGCAATGTAGATTAGATGTTAGATTAGCACTATTTTTTACTACAATTCATGTAATCGCGAGCGCGCGCGCGCGTGTGTATGTGTGTGTGTGTGTGTGTGTGTGTGTGTGTGTGTGTGTGTGTGTGTGTTTGTGTGTGTGTGTGTGTGTGTGTGTGTGTGTTTGTGTTTGTGTGTGTGTGTGTGTGTGTTTGTGTTAGCAGTCAATAACTGATGATAATGATTCGTTTGATAGTTAATAAATTCATCTGTTAATTCACTGCAATAATTTCATAATTGCAGAAAATACTTTAAACTTGATTTATACGATATCATATTCAATTCTACAGCGTAATCAATACAGTAATTGAAAAATATATTTTATGACGAATTTTGCAATTGGATGCGCACAACGAATTGTGCTCCCTTTTCGCGTGGAAGTCCTTTTGGATGATCAGGAAATCCGCCGCGTACTATCCCGTGGTGTTTTAATTCTATACCAGACATTAAGTTCGGGCAGGGCGCAGCGCGTAAAGCACTTCTTTCCCTGGACGTTCATGAATAAAGACAACTTCAATACACCGGATGCCTAAAGAAAGCGATCGCTCCGATCCATCCAACTACCTGTTGCGATAACTCCTTTTTATCCACAATTATGAAATCCATTATTGACTCTGGCAGTCAATAATGGATTCCATATTCCTGCGATACTTAGAGGATCATCAAAAATTTAAACACCGGCAGTATGAGTTCCGGCGCGGACGTTCAGCTGGTGCCCTTTTAATTTACTTAACGCACCGATGGCTGGAGGCAGTTGAAAAATCTTGATTTCAATTGCCTCCACCCACTATCGGTGCCACTTTATTGGATTTGACACAAAGCGCTCCTTACAAAGCTTTCTTCACACGGGCCTTCCGGGACATACTGCGATTGGATCCACTACCTTTGCAGCATCAAGGTCCGTAGTTGACAGTGCATGCTCTGCCCTAAAATTTGTGAACGCTGGTGTTCCCAAAGGTTGTGTTCTGTCTCCTACGACGTTTCTTCTGCATATCAATGATATGCTGCAAACCAGTGGCGTACACGGGCGCATTGTGGATGCTTTATACACTGGCCGCGCCAATATCTTTCGGGAACACGTTAACGGATATTGGAACAAGCTTGTGTCTAAAGTCGATTGCTTGTTCACTTCACTATTCGTCATATCTTGTATTAAAAACACGTAATTGGAAGGTACCTATCGACCTCAGCTAGTATTAAATTAGCCTTAAAAAGGCTGGGTGCGCTCATTAGGGTCAATCAGTAATTCCCCGTAATATCAGCTTCTTTCATTTGACCGTGTACAATGTAGAGCGACTCGAATCGTTGCCGACCTACTAATTACTACGAAGAAATGTCGGTTCACTGTACGTACTCTGTACGTACTTTCCGTGAAATTTTTGCGGGAGGGTTCAGTTTCGGAGTTAAGGGACAAAAGTGCCTCATTGTCTATAACTTTAAATTTACTACCACAAAAATTCCTTACTAACTGTAGGTAAAAGAAATATAGTTTATAGTACGATTTTAACTTAGAATGTATATGAATTCCGGGCATATTAGAAAATTGAAACGAGTAGAAGATATGAAATGTTCCATCTCGGTGCTAGTCCTTACAGTTTGTAATCCCGGCGACAGTCTGGATCGGCCCCTAAAGTCCTTCTAAATTAAAACTCCCGCCGACACGTACACTGCGGATTCACTTCGATCTCTAAAACAAGGTGAGTCTGGGCGAATAGAATGGCACTGTAAAAACTGAGCACATTTTAATAGAATGCGTGGTTTTAAAGAGTATTTGCTTCATCCTCGTGTATTGCATATTATACACTCATATGAACGCTCCTACAATTAGGTGCAGTAGTTCCCTCGTTTAGTGAGTTTATCATCATGATAAACGAACTCCCGAATGTCGTTACGAAAGTCAAGTGTTTGCTGTTCGCAGATGACTTCAAACTGTTTCTCCCTGTAGGTGATACTCTGGATTGCGAGCGGTTGCAGAAAGACATCGATAGAGTGGTTGAGTGGGGAAAGGCCAACAAGCTGCTATTTAACGCCGCAAAGAGCAGCGTCGTGAGCTACACGTGCGCGCGCACCCCTCTGCACTATGAGTACCAGATCGGAAGCTCGGTGATGCCACGAGCAACGCATATTCGTGATTTAGGTCTCGAAATGGTGCCAGATTTTACAGTTTGTCACCACATCACTAAAGTATGTTCTAAATCTTTTAAAAATCAAGGGTCATTTATAAAAATTTGCGCACTGTTTATAATAAAGACAGTGCGCAAATTTCAACAGCACCGTCGTAATCAAAACATCGTATAACGCTTTAGTGCGCAGTCACCTAGAGACCAACTCCATCAAAATACAACAAAAATTAACGCGTTTTTTATACTATAAGAAGTATGGCGTTTGCGTTGTGTGGCGTGGAGTACGTGTGCCACTTACTGTGTGTGACGTGTGCGCCGAGCCCTGCTCAGTGCGCTCGCGTCCCGCACCAAGATGCTCGACGCACCTCCCATGTCCCGCGCCATTCGTGTGATAAACACGCTAGCATATTGTTTTCGTATATTTACGCGAATGTTATTCATTGTTGTGTCTCTTTAACGGATTTTATCGCCTTAATATAAATAAATTAAATATGATAATAAATATATATTGTAAATAAATATATACAAATATTCAATATAAATAATATAATTACAGTTACTTTAATATGTATACAGATATAAACTGTAAACTTAGTAATTATAGTTAATAACTTGTAAAAAATATTATATATTTAAATAAATAAACAGATACTAGATAAATAATATTATATTTCCCGGAAGCAGAAATTTCGTCACCGAACGCAAATTCTGTCTTGATCCCTCAAGTTTTTATATCCCGACGTTTCGATATCCTTTCAGCTGTCATGGTCACGGGCAGACTGAAGATTTTAGTTTAGAATCATTAACAATTAATTATTCCGATTCATATAAAACGAGCTTATTTTGTCTTGCAGCTGGGATGAGTCATTTTTTGTTTTGACTTAATTATATTTATTATCGGATCCCAAGCAGGTCGTAAGACCCAACCATCCTCTCTGTTAAAATCTGGATGCTTTCTAATTTCAATCACCTCACGAATCATCCTTGGACGGAATCGAGACTCTTTCACGAGGATTTGAGGTCTGTCAAATCCAATATAAAGGCGGGCGTTATCTTGTACGTGTTGATGAACTGTAGACTTAGTAGAACGACGATGTTTAACATCTGCAATATGTTCTTTAATGCGTGTTCCTATTGATCCCTTTGTTTGACATATGTATGAAAGCCCGCAGTCGCAATCGAGTTTGTATACTCCTGCATCCTCTAGGGGGATACGAGGCTTTACCGGTGGTAAGAACTGGCTTATCTTTTTTGGCGGCTTGAAGAAAGTTTTAGTAGAAGTACACTTAAGGATGTAGCCAATCTTATCAGTGACCCCCTTCATGTATGGTATTACCAGCGGTATTCGTTCAACTGTGGCCGGTTTTTATTATACCTTAGAGATGTAGTCGTGGCATTTGAAGCTTAATGTTAATCAGTACTTGTTTGACATACCGAAGTTGCACCCAGGTGTTGTACGTCACAAATACCTAGAGCTTTTTGAACCTAGGACTTTCCATCAGTACTTAGTTGTATTGGATGGTTGTGTGAGTCACCATTCAAATACCTGTCAGTATGGGCCAGTTTCCTATACACAGCAAGACCTTGAGTGTCATTTGGATTGTGGATTATCAAAACATCCAAGAAAACCAACGAATTGTTGGTATTTTAGAGTTAATAGAATTTAGATGGTTCAAAAATGTAAGTACTTTATCCTTTTGTAGTATCGTAAATGTATCATCGACGTATCGCTTGTAGAATCTCGGTACTACTACGGTCGGTAAAGGTACAGTTTGAAGGACAGCCTCTTCAAAGTGTTCCATAAATATATCTACAACTACGAGAGATACGAATGATCCCATTGCGACTCCATCCTCTTGGTTGTAAAATTGATCATTCCACAACATATAGCCAGAAGTGAGGAAATGTTTCAATTGTTCTGAATATTCCAAAGGCAAATTATTATCGTTAAGCTTTCTTGACACTACTTCAATACATTCTTCTATTGGCAAACATGTGAAAAGAGACTGTACATCAAAGATCACCATCGTTTCATTGTCATTGAGATGTAGCTGTTCAATCTCTTTGACAAAATTATAAGAATTCTTTACAAAAGCGCTGGTCTGAAGATGTAGTGGCGACAGCACTCTTGCCACATGTTGTACCAATCTATAAGTAGATGAATCAATCTGGCTTACTATCGGACGTAGTGGAGCATTTAATTTGTGTATCTTTGGTAGCCCATACAGTTCAAGGGGTTTACCACATGAAGGTATTAGAAAGTTAATGTCCAATTTCAGTGTATTCGAATAGTTATTCACAAGATGAT
>JAFELO010000052.1:1075273-1125699 GCA_017140195.1 Eumaeus atala | reverse complement strand
GAGCTGCTCTCTGTATTCCTTTACTAACTAAAGCCAGGAGGAGGACGCGCTTCTGTGTACGGGGCAAGGGGTGTGGACCGTTCTCACTCCTTTACACTGCCACAAATTTGATGGGGTTCTGTGGAGGAGAAGTCGGTTTCTTAGGGGACTGACTAGCCGTCGATTTATCCTGATGATTCATAGTCCTGGGCACCTCTCCAAAGTCGGCTTTGTGCGATGCTTTTTCGCACTTGAAGGTTTCTGATAAGGAAATAATTGTTATGCTGATATCTATGGGCGACGGTATTCACTAACAGAAGGTATCCAACGGCCCGGAAATGTCTTTTATGGTATAAACCATTATACTATAAAAAAATTTTTGTGTTAAATAACGTGTTTCCTTTGCACATATGAAAGAATTTTTTTTTTTTGGTTTTTTAAATATAATTTGTGCCAGTCAAAGACTTTTATCCGAGCCTTTATCAGAAATGAAAATCTTTGAACGTTGTACAGAACGTAAAGTTGGTTGCATTTTATTGTCCTCTTCTATATAAGTAGGAGTGCTATTGACAGGCCTGCACTGACATATTAATACTGGAGTAAAAGTATCTTTTGAACATTGGGCTGATGAATGTTTCTATAGCATTTGGGGGCAAACGCTGACTGACCTTTCCAATTCGTCCTCCTACACGCAATGTGCCACTGGAATCTCACACGGAACGCAACACCATAGCGCCCACTCCACGCTGGTGCCATGTAAACGACAGGTGTTTATACCACGCAAATCTATTAAATAAACCACGGAACTATTATGAAACAATTCAGTTTTATTACCGTAAATAATTATATGTATTATGACTGTTCCGTGAAGTAAGCCATGAGTCTGGTCATACGATATAGATTGGATCACGTCGTCTCAAGTTCCAGGTCGTACCTTAAAGCGTTACTGGGATTTTGTTATAACATTCCAAATTCTGGAAACAGTTGGTGTTACACCACTGTGCCATAAATAGCACGTCAACCCTTAGATCTGTTTCAGATTTATTTTCTGTCTACCGCCGGATCGGAGTAGTCTTAAGATTTCAAGAATAAAGTGTGCTATTGAGTGTGTGCCTACAATAATAAAATATTCTGTCCAGTTGTTGTCTTAATTATTATTAGCCACCAGGCTACCAACATATTATTATGATACGATGTATAAATACCATTTCAAATTAGAAATAAATAAATGAATTGTGCAAGCCTTCGAATTCGTAATACTGGCCTTGTGACTATTGATATGAATGGGGTCCATGCAGGAAACATACTACTGTAACTGCAAGTTGCGCGCCTTTTGTTTTTTTTATCGTCTGGAAACATCAGCAGGGCCATGACTGAGAAGATATCGGACATGAATCGCCTAAAACCACAATCCATCCCAGCAGTCCCTGGCGAGGCGCACAGGTATACCCTAGAAAAGATGATATGATTCACGCATACATCAGCGGACTTTGACCATCCTAATTGTCTCGCGCCCTAGTATTAAGTTTAGATTTAATGCAAACATTCGTTACTACTGATAACTTTCATAAATGTCAATGTGTCCGTAATATCAACACTTGAACTGCTTCCTTTAGGTTTCATCTTATTCTACGTAGATCCACCACTGCGACAAGGATCGAGCCATAAGAACACATTACATACCATAGGCCTCCTATTCATTATAAGGATGCTGATGTCAATGATGGAATCCTGCAGCCGAAACCAAGTAAAGACTTACAGTCAATACGTTAAAACATTTAAGTTTCGACCATTCTCTCAGTTGTACGTCGCTAACTTTCTTGGCAAGAGTATACAAATTTCCTGTACCATTAAATCAATTGCGTTTTATTTCTCGTTCATTAATTTTGTTCCGAGATTTTCTCTGTTTCAATATTTAATAATTGCACTTTTCGCTTTAAGTCTCGGGCGAGTTATGAAAAGAGATAAAAAGATTATAAATATAAAAGATGTTTGAATATTTTTATTAAAATGTAGGTTAATTTTATTCCAATGTAAGCATTTAATATAAAACTTTGTGAATACATTAATAGAATCTATGTACTTAGTGAGTCAAAGTATTTGTGAGTTCAACGCTCATTCATCAATGGGTAGAAACTATAAATCAGTAGATCTAAATGGATCACTTGTGCTCAGTTACACACTTATTACTTATCCACTTGCACTTAGTTACTTACTTATTACTTGTCTTACAAGAACTTACAAGAAATACACACACACACATGTAAATTGCAAAGACGTTATATTAAGGATGTATAATGTTCAGTTATAATCTTTATTATTTTTGTATTTCTAAATTACAAAGAATATAATCATAATTTGATAACTGTTCTAAATTCAAGTTTCATTGTTGTAACATGAAAATGAAATAACTCCCAGCGATGGCTGCTCCTGCTCAATTTACAAGTCGTTTAATAAATAAAACAAACATTTTCCTAGCGTTAAATTGAGTTTCGATTATCTGAATAAAATGGATTAACTCAAAGTGACAACCGGCTGTATATAAATCAAACACTGTGTTTATTCGGCCATTAAGCCCGTTTCGACGAGGCCGTCCATCTTTCTTTCGACTTCTATTTGCGAACCAAATCTATTGGGACACACTTATCGTGGCGCGAGATTACAGCGTTCAGTCTCCGGTATTAATGTAGTGATGTGGTTACATCGGTTACTCGGATAATGCGTCATATTTCAAGTAAGCCGAAGTCGGTAGAATCACTACTAACAGTGAATGAATATAATTTAATGGATAGCTATCATCTGAATATAGATAAATATAGAAGAGAAATGATTTTATAGAGTTTAATTTATTAAAGTAGTACTTAAGTAACGTAGAAACTTACATGAGGTGTAAAATCGTGTGTAACAATAAACCGCAAATGGATGATTTTCACCTTTCACCTTTCACTCCAGAATCATGTTTGTTTTTAAGGAGTTAATTCAAGTCGAGTCCAAACTTAATTTTTATCTTTTTCTTTTATCTGCTTATTTACTTTTTACTGCGTGGATTATAAAAAGGATAGAAAATGTGTTTGTGATATTGACATATATGTATTAAAATCACACAACCGATACTTCACTGAAACTTACTTCGTGTCACGGCTACGCTATTGAACTGCCTCACCGGAAAATCTGACAAGGGAAAGTTACATTTCACAAATATCTTCTTCTGTATACATTGTTTCTTGTTGGGGAATGTGTTTAGGCGTTAAATCTGGTAGGGGAGAACTGGGGTATGTGGGACTTGAGAACCGATGAAGATACCCCTATCCACTAAACCCCAGCGATGTTCCTGCTCGTCCTCCATTGGAGGCGCCACTGTATTATATAAAGTGTCATAACGTGTCTCTAATTGACTAACCTCGTCACATATGAAACTACTGAATCAATGAGCCTCAAATTAAGCATATCGCCCGATTTTTTTCCAAGTTCATCCTCTTTGGACATTATATTAGGCCGGGTAAGTGTCTAAAATTTCTATGTTCTGAGCGGGAGAAACCGAGTCGCATTGGTTGTTTAATATAAGATGTCAATTATAACTAGTTTTGGTTTTTATTGATTCGAATTAAAGAAAAAACAATCATAGATACTTACGCTTGTAACTTGAAGCACACTCAACGCAATATTGTCATCAAGAAGTTTAAAATCCTTTTGCGGACCATCAATCTTGCTCTACAATGCGTTTAAGAGTTCCAGCTGTCCGATGAACTTTATTGAGAGTACCTTAGCTAGTGATTTGTTACGCTCGGCGTAATGAACAAAGCGCTTTAGTCGCTTTAAGTCACTTAATGCTTTTAGGGCTGATTTCACACATTCCTAAAGAGTTGGCTATTTTGTTACGAAGTAAAGTGTCAAAACTACTAATTTAGGTTAGAGGTGATAGTTGTAGATGTAGCATTTTTATCATAGTTAAGAGTGTCGACTATATATTAGTACCCACATGATAGTTGACGCTATATTAGTACCTACATGATAGTTGACGCTATATTAGTACCTACATTATAGTTGACGCTATATTAGTACCTACATGATAGTTGACGCTATATTAGTACTTACATGATAGTTGACGCTATATTAGTACCTACATGATAGTTGACGCTATATTAGTACCTACATGATAGTTGACGCTATATTAGTACCTACATGATAGTTTACGCTGTATTAGTACCTACATAACACTTGATGCTATATTAGTACCTACATGATAGTTGACGCTATATTAGTACCTACATGATAGTTGACGCTATATTAGTACCTACATGATAGTTGACGCTACATTAGTACCTACATGATAGTTGACGCTATATTAGTACCTATTTGGAACAGTATCGTGGTCTAGTAAATATGTCCAGCTACATACACGAGGGCTCAGGTTCCGATTTTGAGTCGGGCCAAACAAAAATTGTTTACTAGGGCTTAAACTTTTTAATGAAGTCAAGAAGTTAGTAAATTAGTAATGTTCACGAGGCCTAAACTCAAATTTATAATTTTTGTACTTTCGTGCATAAATTACCTTTTGCCACATTTTATTAGTATAGTAAGGGGAAAACGAGAAGTCCGGGCCTTTTGTAGACTTGTAACGCCCATAGATGTCCGCATGACTGTTACGCTAAGATGTAGTCCACTTTCTTCAATGGACCTCCCTTCCAATGGACTACCGAAAATTCATAAACCACACGAAACACGACGCTGCAGCAGTCGCTATGGCGATATTATATGAACCATAGTTAACCAGTCATGCTGTCTCTATTGGGCTGCAATTTAACATGACACTACCTCTTGACAAACACACCAGACACTTAGAAACACTAGAGTGACACGATATTGTATTAGGCTTAGACTTGAAATACAACGATATTTAATATTAAACCTAATTAATATCAGAAGCAAAATTCGTATGAAATATATTAACAATTCCACATCATATAAATGTTTACTTGTGGATGTTGTCATGCTTTCATGTTTACTTATTTTGCATGTAGCATGTTTTGATTGTAATTAATATTCGTTATATTGCCAATTGTAGGCAATATAAATGACTTACATCTAACTAATAGAGCGAGTGAAGTAGCGGTTGATTTTTTTTATGAAATAACATAAACTTGTACAATTAAGCCCGCGCGTTACACTTAGTTAATCAGTAACATTTATTATGAAAATCCATTTTATGGGATTGGGCGACCATACGCCCCCAACGCTGCTCCTCCTGTCTAGCCAGGATCGAAAGCCGCCCCACCATGGTTCAAGCCTTGTCATGGCGGTGGGGCTCAGTAGCCTGGGGTGAACCCAGACACCTTGGGCGAGGCCAATTGAACTCCTTAGGTGGTTGCTCTTTGTACCCCTCTCATAAGAAGAAGGGTCGAAAGAGCTAACAGAGGCGGCGCTTTTGCGCATGGTTCAAGGGGCGAGGATGGGAACCTCACCCCATTGTACTGTCCCAAAGTTGGTGGACATGTCTTGTGGTGCGGGACAACCCCATCTGTGGAAGTGGCATCCGTTCTCTTAGGGGGCTGACTAGCCGTCGAGGTGCCCTGGTGATTTGTTGTCCCGGGACACCTCACCAAAGGCGGCACTGATGATACTCGCGATGGTATTTATGGGTATTCTTCACTTTGATGTGCTGCGAGCCCCACACACCACTGGTCAATATAGGCGCGTTGATACGTTTCCCGCATCAACAAAAAAAAAATGGATGGACAGCGGCAACCACTTTGACATGGTCTCAGTGAGCCCGAGTAACATGCTTGCATGCTTTACCGTCTCAAGATCAAGCAACAAATCTAGCCAGAAGCAAATAGGAGGAGTAGGAAGTAATTCCAGTTTCCCTCCGCAGTCACCTGGAGCCAGAACATGGTTGCAATGACTTATACAAGCAAAGGAAAAATAAAGGCAACCAGGTTAAGGCCCGCTGATATACATCACGGAGATGTAAAGAAAGAAGAAAGAAAATAAAGAAAATACGTTTATTTGACCACGAACACGAGACAAAAGTGAATATTTCACATACAAATATAATAAAAATATAAAACAAAATTAAAACTAATATAAAAGTGAGCTTCCCGGATCCGCCAAATTGGCATTCGGCATAAGTCAGGCGATATTACAAACAAGGCACCTGGCACCGTTTTTCAACCAAACGATCCACCGAGTGCGTCACAGCTGCTGAGCATCAAATGAACACGTATCATAAAAAAAGAAAAGAAATTATACGTACTGTTTGATGCGAACAATAATACAGAATGCAAAGAAAGAGAAACATGTTAGTGAGAGTAGATAAACGATTAGCTGACGTTGACTACTGCTTACTTTGTTATTACAAGGGGCATCGCTATGATTGACCGATATTTACTTGCTGCGAGTAGTATTTATGACAAAATTATATATTATACTCCCGTAAGACTACGAATATTATCAAGCATTAGGTTTCGTTCATCTTACCAAACACCACACTCCCATAGGTCGTGATGTGCGGTTTGTTCATGTTCGTAACCTTCTATCGAAAAATCAGAAAGAGGTGACGGTACTAGTTTAAAACTAAAATGTTTGCTCCTGTTTGTCGTGACTAGTTAGAAACTGAGGGATATAATGATCAACTTCTAACCCCGTTGTTAGATAATCGGTCCCGCACGCATGGGAAAAAGTTATAGAGATGCCGTCCTTTAGTTGTATTACACCAGAAGTCCTGCCATTCATCAATTAAATTCTGTGTGGTGACGTCTATCGGATTAAATAGTCTTGTCTGTCTTGAGGTCTGAAGAAGTTTGGATAAGAGGGTCTTCTTCATTTATAATATACAGCTGCCCGGGGCTTAATTTCTAGATCAACTGGTAAAAGTCCGGCAAGAATTCTCCTTCGTGCTTAAAGTCCTTTAGGCTTGACATAAAAATGTAAAAGCTAGCCTTTGGCTCTGCAATAATTTCAGTATAGCGTATAGTGGCTCTGCGTACCCACACTGGTGATCCGTGCCGCGTGCTTTCTAGATATGTCGCGTTAAATATAATTTTCTTCTTCATTCTAAGTCTTAAATGACAGACTCCACGTTGATGTTGATATGTTGGTAAAAGTGTAAAATATTCGTTTGGCTCTTTCTCCAGTTTATATGATGTGTTCTAAAAAAGTCGATGCATTTTCTATAATGAAGCCCAAAAACCTGTTATAACATTAAATATGAATAAATAATGTTAATGTACGGAAATATATACATATCGTACTTTTACGCGCGCTCGCAGTAGTGTTAATTACTTACTAATATATTTACATAGGTACGGGCTCCGAAGTCATCACATTTTCTATTGAGCTCTTGTTTTCGTTGATTTTTATAGACTGCAGTGGGTTACTCGACCGATGGCACCAAACGCTGAGAGAGCTTAGTGTTACATGCGGTTGTAGAGAGCTGTTTGTTACATGCGGTTGGAGAGATGTGGTTCAATGAGGTAATAGGAGAAAAGAGTGTAATTAATATATCTACGTAACCGTGGGGATGTTATGTGGTATTAATGGGTGATGGTAGTCATCAAACCGCTCCATCTGTTCGTTGGTCGCCTTATGAAGAAATGAAATAATATTATATATACTCGATATAAAATTTTGACCCTACTAACATTTTGAATGCGAAAGTTTGCGTGTATGTTTGTTCGTTCATGTTTTACGCTAAAAACTACAGATGTAATTTGATTGCAATTTTGCAATATATATATATATATATATATATATATATATATATATATATATACATTACAAGGTATGATAAGTACATTTGATTCCGAAAATAAATTGTTTGTTTGGAATTGATTACAAGCGGGTGAAGCTGCGGGGCGCAGCTAGTAGAGCATAATTAATTTAAAACGAATACATGTATGTGCAATCGTATTAAAACATATTATAAAATGCATATCCGGCTTTCAAGTGAACATCCCATCCGAATCGGTGCCAAGGGATTTATACGTAACTTAACGAGGCCAAATTTTCAAAGCGTAATTAACAATTTCGGGGCGTCGGGTTTAAATTTTTTCTTTTTTTTCCTCGTTTTATTTTGTTTTTTATTTACTTCGGTCGACCGTTTTCACTTGTTTGTTAGAATCATTAACATGTCAACTTCGGTTGGTCCGTTTTAAATGGTAAAATTCTGACAAGGACCTAAAAGTAAAGCAGTAGCAGGTCTTTTGGTCACCCGTAAGCTTATTGTTGAGATGTTGGTGTATCAGATTGATCGGAATATGGGTCAATGTTACAGTATGTACTGCGGCATCTTTCCTTGAGGTACCTGATATATCAGTAACAGGGCATGGTGCCTTGAGGGCCCCAGGTGATTTGTTGACGATCACAGATAAGAGATGAGACTCCTAGTTTAGTTGGAGCCTTTTGATGACTGATGGCGTACATAGACATCCGTATATATGTCATGCAGTCGTGTTTCTCTCCGAGCATCCCCCATCGAGTGAACCTCCCTAAATTATGATCGTGATGATGATAATCGACTATTCCACTGACTATCATTACTAGTATTTACTTTTAAGGGATGCTCTATTATTATGCCGCATTACGCCTGGTGTGTGGGAGTCCTGTGGCCTATTGGGAGATGGGCTTGTGTGAATGCGCAGTCCATATAATATTGGTTTGAGGGCTTAGGTAGTGACCAAATGGCTTTGAATCGTCGTTTATTGCAGTTGTAAATATCTCATTATGATGTGTGTCGTTTCGTTCGATAGACAGAGGCCTACCCCATTAGGGAGCTGGCGTAAATATTTGTTGTCGTTGTTGTTGTTGTTGTTACAAATATTTTATAAACATTTGCAAAGTGGGTAGTACAAATTGCAAGTGTCTATAGGCAGTGGTAGTCGCTACCACCTGTTTGTTTTCCCCAAAAAAACATGATAATGAAGAAAAAAACCGGATTACTTCAAATACATTTAAATGTCCGCCTAAACATTATCCAGATAACGCGAGCGAAACTGAGTACCAAACCCAGTCTCACAAGACACCCGGTATAATCACACCCCATAAGTTCGAGTTTTCAAGATGGCCAGGTTGTAGCAGGCAACATAGAAATCTACATCCAAACAAATGCTCGGAAACATTATTCTAAAGCCAGAACAATACAAACGATCCACGATCCTCTTCGGATGCCGTTGGGCAAATGATATATATCAATGTACACAAAATTCTTCATGAACTAACCATATTATGTGCCTAAACTGTACAACTAATTACGGCGCACTAAAGTCATTAGCTGATACGTAAATTGCCGTCACAAAAACTGTTACGATAATTTGAATCACGAACTAGTTATCCCCCATCTCCCCGCTCCACCCCGCACCCGGACTACCGCCCTATAACTTCGTATACCCTAGGGTACGTTTGGAGTAATCAATTCCGTGGATCGTTAGCCTTTTAGCGTAACCAGGTGATTATGATAGAGGATTAAACTTATTCGAAGTACATTATTCTATATGACTTTGGATCGATGGCTCTAATGATTTTATATTATCTCTTTGTAGCCTCGTCGCACTTGTATGCAGGGAACAGATAATGGTATCAGTGAACACACTTGGCGGGAACCTTTAGTAATCAAACGGGTGCCTGTGCCAGTGGGTAAACAAACGTTTCCTTTGGTAGTGTGGGAAAACGTGTCGCTGATTTACTTGATATTTTGAACAAATGAAACCTATTTTTTACTTATCTTATGCACGTCGTATTACATGTCACAGCTGGTAATATACACCGCTTAGCATCGCTCCCTTCAACTGGGCTTCCCATACATTTATTAGTCATGTGAAGTAGAGTTAAATAAAAAAAATCACTTGCATAGTTCATTCATTCGACTATGACGACCGACTGGCTCAGTTGGTAACGTGGCTGTTTGTCGCGGGTTCGAACCCCGCCTAGGTCATGGATGTTTATATATGTATTATATGTATTTCCTTAATAAAAATCTTAAATATGTAATATTTCTTAAATGTATAAAAATGTTAATTATGTTTCCGTTGTGTAGTACGCGTAACACAAGTCCTTACGGTACTTACACAGGGCTGGGCTGACGTGTTAAGTCCACAGATAATATTATTATTATTATTCAACAGTTAGTCAGGAACTTGATGCGCCTTTAACAACTTGAGGCCGTCCGACGAAACGAAGTCCCATCGCATAATATGTTACATAATTTGAAAAAATAATTTATTGTATTTCCAATACGTAATTAGTATAAAAATCTGCAGTTTGATTCCATATATTCCTATTTTGTACCAGTCTGTAAAGAAAACTACAATGGCTATTTGTTATACGAATGAATAAAATAATAATCCTCTACTATTGTGCAAGGTTACAACATTTGATTGACATTCGAGTACTTGCGAAATATCTGAAGTACAACTGCTATATCTTCACCCTTGAACAATATGTTTAAACATTACAATTAATCCTACTTGAATTGTATGTGCAATACTTCTTCATTTCAAATTGAACATCTCACACAGATACAGGTTCCAATCTGAAGAAACATAACAATCACTTTACATTTGAAAGTTACAAAAAAAAATAATGAGGAACCATTTGAGATTAATATTAGGTATGTGCAACCACGGGGCAGAGCTAGTACGTTTAACAAGTAACTATGCGTTAGTAGTAGCTAAAACGTTGACGATGATGGATGCGAGTAGCAGGAGGTCGGTGATCTCGGCGTTCATTGAGACAGGCCTGCGTCCAGCGGTGGACCGATAACGGCTGGTAATGATGATGATGAAGATGAAAACGTTGACTTGAAAGGCAGGAGCATCGATGCCATATCTATATCTACTTTGCTTTTGGCTCGTTTCCACACACGAACCCACTTGGTGTCTCTAGTTTAGAAACAACGACTTAGTGTTTGATTTTCTGGTACTTTTGTATGGTCTAGATTCGGCATGGCATATGAGCTGATTTCGATCGGTACAAGCTAGGTGTGGTACCTCCTTTCCCTACCATGTGTTTCAAGCCTTGTCGTGGCGATGTGGCTCAGTGCCCTGGAATGAACCTTGGCGAAGCCAGTTGAACCGCTCTTTGTACTTATCTAATAAGAAGAAGGAACTATGCAGTAGCAAGAGGAGGAGCCCTTTGTACCCCTTCTATAAAAGAAGAGGACAAAAGAGTAATAGGATGAGGTGCTTTTGTGCACGGAGCAAGGGGCGAGGATCAGATGCTCGCTCAATTGCACTGTACCAAATTTGGTGGGGTTGTTCTGTGGTGATGGGCAACCCTTCTGTGGAGGAAGTGTCGGTCCCTTAGGGGACTGTCTAGCCTTCGAGGTGCCCTGATGAATTGTAGTTCTGTGGCGCCTCACCAATTGCGGCACGGACGGCACTCGATGTGGTTTTTGTTGGCAATACAATGTGCCGCGAGCCCCACAACCCACTGGAACCCACCCAGGGCCAGTGAAGATACAGTGAAGATAGCGTTGGAGGGACTAAAAGAGGGTGGATTGAGTAAGCTAAACGCAATTACTTTATGGTGGCATCACGCGGTGAGTGAAATAAGTACATATCATAAATGCAAATGTCATCAAATCCTGTCCTGTCTATATTAGTTTGCAGTGCCTCTAAAAACCAACGTTGAAATTTGCTTCGAAATCGTTAGTGCCGTGCGTGGTATACATTGTGAAGTGGTAAATATTTAAAAGATATATTTGTTTACTTTTTAGTTTACCATGGCGGACAGAACTCTGCCACAGTGCTACAGATTGCAGATGTCACCACTCTTATCCGATACAAGTCGACCCAACATCCAAGATGAGCTTCAACAGGAACAGATTTCTATCTCAACTTGTCCCAATTAGGGTCGTGGCAATAGTTGCGCATATTACCTCCGCCGCTGTCGCCCACATGCTTCGGAGCTGTCCCAAACAACACTAGACGTACTCAACATCGTGTCTAATAATTTATGGCAGTATTAAGTTAGAGAGATGTAGTCTCTTGGCCGTGAAGGTAATATAGCAATGAGCTTTCTTTTTAAATATTTTTGTATATACTTTTTAGTTACTGTCACAAGCGGGTAAACGAGTAGCCGGAGTCTTTGACGACTATCGGCACACACAGCCACACGCATAATGATTACGCAGATGCGTTGCCACTCTTACTCCTTTCCCCTTCTATGTGCCAATGGAAACTCCTAAGCCGCACGAAACGCGACAGAATAACTTTTACTTTACGACGCTATCGAGAGCGAACCCCGGGTCGCCCTGGCCTTGCATTCTTCTGAAATGTTCTACGTCTTACATGACATATTTATTTCACAATGACCCTGTATGGCACGAACAAAATAAAATGACGTTATCACGCTCAACAATCATGGTAATGTGGAACTCCTAGTATAATTTCATGTTTTCAAGGTTCCGTATATCAAACATAAAATATCAGAACCTTCATTTGATCACTGTGTATTCCGTTTTTACTCTTGTCAATCTGTAAAGAAAATCTAAATCTAAGAAACCTATAACTTGGATATTGGTTAATTATTATCACCACGATCTCCGTGCAGTAGCCGGTCCGGGATGGATACGAGTAGCAGGAGATCGGTCGTCTTGGCGTTCATTGAGAGAGGCCTATATCCAGCAATGGATCAATAAGGGCTGATAATAATGATATAAGTGCAGTGTCATGACGGAAGAGGAATCTGATGCAGGAACATATAATAGGTCCTTACATATGAAATTTGCGTTTTGTATGGGAGGAACAAAAAGTCGAATATTTTTTAATTTAATATATTTAATTAATTAAAGTATAAATCATTATTTTCTATACATTTTTGTCTTAAAGGCATTTGATCGGACTGCCCCATTGGAGTTGTTTTTTTTCCCTTGTAAGAAGTTATCCAAATTTCTCAAAAAATTCTTGTCTTGGACTTTCCAATTGGAGTTTTTCTAATTTGGTAGCCGTCTGCTCCGCAGTGTGTAGTCTGGCGTTGTAGTGAAGCAGCAGTGGCGTGGAGCGATTGACCAGTCTAGGTTGTTAAGCCGCTAGCTTTTCCATCATGTTTTTGTCAGCAAGTGCAAAACTTGCTGACAATGGACAAAAGCCGTAATAGCCTGGCCAGATTTGTCAAAACTGTAATAAGCAATACGATAATAAATAATAGTTGGTAGTTGTAACCAATCCACCAAACGCTTACATGTAACTTTTTCAGTGGTTAATTTCGCTTGGGGCAGGATTTGGCTGGCCAGGAGCAAACATTTCTCTGAATGCTTCCGATCATCGTAAAGAATCCATTTTTCATCACATGATTCGGTTTAAAATACCTTCATTGTTGTGCTGATTTACTAACGTTACGTGAGGTACCTTTCAAGATATAAATCTTTCAAATTTGCTTCAAGTGAATTAAACTTGTTTCGTCACTAACATTGCAGCCTGCAGCTAACTCGGGCGTGGTTTGCGTTGCACCCACTTCCACAATAGCCATAAATCTCTAGCTCTTCATCATCGACTAGGTTCTCAGGCCGTCCACGTGACTTGTTCAGCAGGTGGAAATTTCCATAACGAAAAAGTTGGAACCAAAAACGAACTGCGTTTTCTTTTACCGCACGACCGCCATACAGATCATTCACCATTTGAGTCGTTTCCACAGCACTAGTGCCATCTTGAAAAATGGGTGCCGCAAACAGAAAAACACAAAAGAAAAAACAAATCAATGACGGTCATCGAAGCACAAATACATGTGTAAATAGCTAAACAAATTTGAATTTGGAATTCTTAACCACAGAGAAGAAATTCATGATTAAAGTGGCTAGTTCGTAAGACGCCAGTTTCATATGTAAGCACCTAACACACTTAACTTGCCTCGAAGAACACTCTCCGTAACATGGAGAAGTAACACTTTTTGATCCGACCCGGAACTCGAAACGTTCATGATCTGTAAATCTACTAACCGCTATACCAACAGGCAGTTGTTTCGGCTTAATATATATATTATGACCAAAGTCATAAAATATTAATTATAATGAAAGTAGCAGAACTACCGCTATGAAATTTAAAAAAGATCCATTAACTGTGGAGAATTAATGAAATGTGAAATAGCAATTACACTTACAAACCTCTACCCCAACTTAATTTGTCCCCTGCCTAGTGAGCAGGGTTCATTAACACATTTGTAAAATAAAACGGGGGTCTCCGTGGGTCTGTATAATCACGTCATTGGACAGGGATACGCTTACAAGCCCCATTTTCTTGACTAAACCACTAACAGCGGGCCAATTTTGAATAAAATAAAGCTAGAAAACGAAATGATTTTTAAAGGAACACTTGGGGGATATATGAAACTGACGGTAAGATAACTTTATGATTTGTTTAATTGTGAATCTTAGTGTGCCTCGTTGATCGCCTACGTTGATTAGTATAGTCTAATGCACAAGAAGACAAATAGTAAAGTTTCAAATAAATGTTTCATAAAATTCAAGTACAAACAGCATAGTTAAAATTTTCTTTTGAAAACATTGTGACGTCTTAGTCCATTCGAAGGATGTATGTAATTCTCTATGTTCCCTACAACAACCAGAATTGCTTAGCAGAATATGAGGTGAAATTTTGTTAGATTCATCAGAAACACAAGAGACAATCTGAATATTAAAATATGTTTAAGCAGCCCTACTGCTTTCTTTTCCAAATAAATTAGAACTAATCCATAATATGAATCCTGAAATGCTTTTGAATGATTTTGAGTTCTACAATAGTGTATGTGGTATAATGTTTAAAGAAAGGTTTTCGAGTGGAGGCCCGGCGCGGCGGCTGGCGTATTGGTTACGGTGGTGAACGGGGTATGATGCCTTGTGTGAGGTGCATATACACAGCGGAGTTGTAGTGATAATGATAATATTCTTTTTATATTGCTAAACGATACGTACGTATGTACGCATCTGTATAACATATATACAAGCTGAGATTCAATCAATGTCTTGCAAGTTTTCTCGATAAATAGGTATTTTGTTTATAGGTAAAAAGATTGCGAGAGTATTAAAAGTCACAAATATTTTTTAAAATTGTTAAACTTTAGTTATTGTCCTCAATTTATTATATTATCTTTTTTTCAGAAACAAATATAGTCATCCTAAGGAGAACAGATATTAACATTCGAGGCCCACATATTCATTTGAAGGTACGGATAGTTAAGATTTTCTATTTCTTTAATCTCAAAAAAATCTCAAAAAGCGGAGCCTTTATCGGGAGATTTTTTTCTCTGGTTAGGTTCAAGTTTACCTACATTTCTTAGTTACTTACATCTTATTCATCAAATTATATATATATTATTCATCAAAATAAATTCAATAGATTCTTTTCTATGAATAACAAGTATTTAGTTATTATTTCAAATGTTCATATTTATATATGTCCAGCCAAAGCCAAAAGTTATCTATTGATAAAACATAATTTCACTATAGATGATATGATCGGTATATTATTTATTACGTAGATTCCGGTGATCACAACAACAATTAACTCGACGTTTTAATATTTATCTGATTGTTTGGTGTCTTTGTTTCGATACCTGTCGAGGAGAGTACGTACCTAAAAATTGAAAAAGCATTTACGTGCCGCCGCTAGCCCTATTCATAGGATATTTACCCACAAGAAGCTCAGTGAGTTGTATCAGTGCTGTCTTTGGTGATGTGCCCCGAAACTGATAATCATTAGGGCACTTCGAGGACTTGTCACTTGTTGTCCACTAAGGGGCCGACGCCACCTCCACAGAGGACACGTACCTCATCAAGAGTATGGTTCTCATGCTCACTCTGAGAGCGAAAATGTCCTGACGAGGAGGGCCCTAGACCAAAGTGTATCATGTATGCGCCACAACGACATCTAATTGAAACCTATTTTCCATATTTGCACGTGCTCTTAGTAATTACTTAGATGAAACTAAAGTACATCTGTTTGTTTTTGTTCTTATAGTATATGGAGGCAAAACAGGTGCCGGATTTTTAGGAGAGTATCGACGCCATAAGATATGTCCAATCCGGCAACTGTTAGTCATATACGAAGCCGGGACGGATCCTCTTATACGAGTGACGCTAAAAATCTATGGAAGCCATCAAATTGATATAAATGACTTGCTATGTAAATTGCTACTCTTAAGTACAGAAGTAGCTATTCAGGTGTAGTATCATCGTTCCGGATGTGTATGGATCTTTGAAAGACACTTTGGAAAGCTTTCATGTAATTTACTCGTCTATCGCTAAAATATTTAGATGCTCCGTAACTTCTGCTACGTTAACTTTATTTTGTTGGTCATTACGCATTAAAATTTAAGAAAGATTGGATTCCACAAAAATATGTTATAATCTGTTGAAAGAGATAATCCAGTAAGTTATCGATTCACCCACCACTTTTTGTTAGGAAACCTCTGACGTAATTTATCGTTGTTTTGAATATCATAAGCACTATAGATGATGATGATCAAAACAACGACAATTAGGAAGCCTTAAAGATTGAGTATTAACAAATTAATTAAGTAGAATAAGGTTTCGTGGGAATTGGGTTATCACAAATTCACAAGTTGAATGCAACGCGGGCGTAGCACGCCTACGTATCGCTACATAAGCGCTACGTATTTCTGTAGTGTGCTACGGTAGTACAATTAAGTTGTTGTGGAAACTATTATTACTTAGGAAATAAGAAAATTGCCACACACAGGGTCAGCACACACAAATATAGTGACAGTGAATAGATTGAGTTAGTTGTGATTTAAGTAGATCTAGATTATTTTTGTATAATGTTACCGCGTGTAATTGTTATTCTTCATTTTTACCATTGTGGTTGGCAATTCTGGACAATACCGACAGGATGGGGATACACTTACCACACGTATCACAAGTGTAAGTCGTGGAGAGAGATGAGCAAAGGGAGGCATCGGAACTGCAAAGCCTCCGTTTCTGTGGATATTTATGGGCGTCACTCACCAAAAATTCCGACGGCTTGCATATCAATGTTGTCTATTATACAAATAGATGTGTTGTTATACTGTAGAGTCATTAGTAAATTAGCTCTAGTGTTTGAGTAGAATATTGCGAGGAGAAACGTATGTGGAAGTGCCGAGGTCATTCATGCTTAAGCCTTTAGGAAGGTTTGGCTTTAACCGTCGAAGTGCGCGGGTCAATTACGCTTGGGCCCGAGAATGTCCCGGCCCGATTATCTAAAATATGTAATTGTATTGCGAGTATTAATTTTATTGTTTTCTAACTCGTCGAAACACCCTCTCTCAAATGACGCGTGTATTGACAGGTGCGTTTCTGTAACGAGACGACGTAAAAGCAGTTGTTACTCTTATATACGATATATATATATATATATATATATATATATATATATGTATATATATACGTGCTCTCTGAATTCAACTACTATGTAACAGTGACTCTGAAAACGAAGCCGTCTCTTATCGAGCACAATACTAAGCGTGTGGCACTTCCCCGGTCACACCAGCCCAATTCAGCTGCAATGCAACATAGCACTACATTCTACTTCCCCGTTAATTAGACTTTAAGTAAACTGGTGTTAAATGACGCCAGAGGAAACATAAAGCAGACTTGTGAAGGCGCCGAGTCCCTCCGCTGTGTACAAGCTGTATCGCGTCTCTCTTTGTTGTTGTAATATTCAACATCAACCTTTTCATATTCAAAGTAGTTTCCTGTTAAAAATATTAATGTGCGCCGTGTTCGCTTTCACATTTCCTCGTGTGATGGACAAGGCGTATTGTTAGTATGAATGGGTGGCCGTAACACTTTGTATGAATGGGTGGCCGTAACACTTTGTATGAATGGGTGGCCGTAACACTTTGTATGAATGGGTGGCCGTAACACTTTGTATGAATGAGTGGCCGTAACACTTTGTATCACCACTGATTATTGAATATCTAGATTGTTTGTTACAGTGCAGTTCCTCAAATGAGAAAAACATTAATCACACATAATTTAATACATTATTGAATCATTTAGATCTCCAAGTAGGCATCAGTTTGTTCTCCGTGTGGGATCCTCAAAGTAAACAAAATTGTAGCTTAAGGACTAAACGAGCAGTCGAACTTTGGTGACTACCGGCGCTCGTAGGCACCTCTTCAAACTTTTATCTTACCGTAAACTTGTGTCTTACCGTAAACTTGTTAACCACACAAAACCCAGCCTTTGCGGCCGTATCATACGAGTGAGAATAACAATTCGGCTTCAACAGTGCTTGGCACTACCTCTTGCTGTTGATAACGCAGAGGGTGTGTAGTAACAGGCATTATAAAATACTTCTACTAAACTTGCACGAATGGCGTCGTGACAATAATAGTCTTGCAAACTTAAATTAACTTCGGCTTCAATTTTATGACTGTTTCATCGTAATAAACTTAATGCAGCTCGGAATAGGTCATTTCGTGTATTTATGGCTGGTGACACGAGAACTACATTGACACAAATTTTAATCCGGCAACCCAGTTATACTTTTTAATTGGTATTACCGAAATATAATAAATGTTTTAGACGCCATTCGTGCAGTTTATGTAAGAAACTGTGTTATAAACACGATACAAATGGTAAACGCTGAATTATTTATAATTTATTAAATTAGTTTTTAACGTAATGCAGCGAGGTGCAGTGCTGCATTGCAACCCAATTGCGCCCGCACGAGCAGGGCTCTCATTTGTCACTTATTTAAAACTGCCGTAAATTGACGCTGCCACTGCGGTTTGTGAGTAGCCAGTGTCCTGGAGCCTTTTGACGTCTTACGACCCCCATAGACATCCGCATTATTCTGATCACAGATTATTTGTATCCTACGGAATGTGATTCACATGTGTTGCCCTCCCTTTGTCCTGCCCTCGAATTGGCCACTGGCTACTCGTAAGTCGCAAAAATGCGACAGCGAAGTTGCCAATTTACTTTACTATTACTTTTTTAATATATCTTAGTAAACGTTGTATCTAGCATAGTTTAAATATAGAACAGTTATATATTCCAATGTGACTCAGAATATCAAAATGGAAGTATATTTTAGGACTCGTTTGCTCATGCCATTTAAACGTTGCTGTTCATCACTGAGATAATTAACAATATTCTAGAAGTATAATTTAATTTCCAACCGAACAACAGACTCCCAATAGAAGGAACTTGACACTATTGTTTCGAGGAGCCAATTTCAATACTTCATGATATTTTTATTATTACTATTTCTTTATTTTCAAAGTGTAAGACACAGTTTTCAAAGGCTTTTCTTGACAATTCAGCGTTATGTTGATACAAAAATACGAGTGTGTCTTAAAACACACCGCTGGAATAGAGCTAAACTTATTCATAGACTGACTGTGAGAGGAAGATTCGCTCCTCTTTATTGCTTACTTTTATAGTTTAGCCAGAAAATTAGCAATTGGAGTCAATTTGGTATGCTCATTAACATCCGCGTGTTGATTCAGATACAGCGGGCTTCATCACCCTACCGCCCCGGTGGTCTACCGGCTACTCGCAAAGCGCAAGGAGCGTAACAATAAAGCTGTAACTTTACGGTGGCATCGTGGGAGATGTAAGCGACGTAAGCTCGGTAAGTCTTTACTCTTGTGTTATGCTGGACAGCCGTTTCATACACTTTTTTTTCAAATTTCGTAAACCTCCAAAACAGTTCTATATTTTTTTCATGTGTTTATCGTTAATGTACAGGCATTCCGTTTTTCCACGTTCTATCCTTCCAGCGCATACTTTATTTCTATTTGCCCGTGGCGAGGTGAGCGCAGGGCGGGGGTTCAGGACACGCGCGGTAGAGTCGCCCCAGCCAGTTGGAGCTGCGGCGGACGGGCGCGCACTTGTCGCCTCCAGGCTCAAATAGAAAAAAGGAACTGTGAAATTTGTGTGTGACGTGAAGTGCCGTGGATTCATTCTGTGACCGGATTCATGTTGAGACTGTGTTTTGTGATTGTCGAGTAATCGGTAAGTCAGTGTTTTATGTTAACGTACGAGACGAAATTGCTGTTGTTAAGCGATGTCGTGTTGAATTTGAGTTAAGTTCGTGTTTTAGCGATAATTTAGGAAAGTTGAAGCCGTGTGTGTATAATTATGTATGAGCCTAACTTTATTTCATATTTAAGTGTACAAAAATATACTTCATTTGTTTCAAAAATAAGTAGCAGCCTTTATTTACTTATTAGATTTTTAAATTATGATAATTTATATTTTTTCGTACTTTCAGTATCTACTAACTATGAGTTTTTCCCCAAAGTTATGTGAACTTTTTTACTTTTTTTTATACAACTGCTACACCGACTGTGAAATTCTAGCCTCGAAAACGTCCCTCCGCTAATAGAGCTTCTGAGGAAACCAAACAGATATTTTAGATATTTTTAGTTACGGTGTAAAGTATAAGCACATTATAAAGAGCATTCTTAACTGGACCTGTATCATATTATTTATTTTTTTATTCCTTATCAGCCCCTATCGGCCCACTGCTGGACATAGCCCTCTCTCAAGTAGCAATGGGCTGGGCAGTAAATTTCTGAAGTGGAGGCCGCGTTTATAAAAATGAAGTGTTGGTCGACCGTTCACCAGGTGGGAAGACGATCTCCGTACAGTAGCCAGTCCGGGATGGATGCGTGTAGCGCGAGATCTGTCGTCTTGGCGTTCATTGAGAGATGTCTATCATATGCTCATACTTTAATGTAATTATAAATGTTTCATATTATATTATATCTTAAATATTGTTTATTGGTTCCTTCCTATCGATCACTTAAATTAATCAATACCTATTATAAAACAAAGTTATCAAAAGCTGTGCATGTGATGTGACCGTGTTGGTTCAATATCAACGTAACGGATTTTCATGAGGTTTTTACCAATGAATTGTACGATTTCTGAGAAAAGTTATGGTAAATAATTTGATAATTATTCACGGGAAAAACCGGGATGGATCACAAGAAGAGTAACAAAACATGAGTACTCTCTTGAGGAGAATTGGAGATTAAAGTAATATTTATAAACATATAATTAAATTTACATAGTTTATACAATTTAATGACTCACAATAAAATGACCTGGGAAGAGAGTCTTCCATCTAAGGTACACCCCCCAAAAATTCTAATACCTATAGGTATATAACACATAACATATTTATGTCTGAAAACAAAATTTAACTGTCAGATGACATTTTAAATCAGACCAGCTCGAGCGGGGAGGAACCGCTCACACATTACTGCCGTAAATGACAGTTGCACAGTCGCGGTTAATGCTGTTAGCAAGTAGCCGATGGCCCAATAACGACACGCATATCTATGGACGTCGGTAGTCATCAAAAGGTGCCTGCTCGTGTGTCCTCCCATGTCATACTATAAAAAAGAATATATATTAAATTTATAATTATTCCATCTGACCACAGGATGGTTAACTAAAAACTTAAAACTTATGTGTATGTGTGTGTGTGTGTGTGTGTGTGTGTTTATGTGTGTGCGTGTGTATGTGAGAGTATGAGCGTGTGTGTGTGTGCGTGTTCGGGGTTGTACCGTTCTACCGTTACAAGTCTGGACTATCTGCATTATCGTGAGGTTTGTAAGCCCCGCCTTCTGGCGTCGAGCCCTATGGCGGAGATACCGTCATGAAGTATAACAATATTACTCTTCTTCCGACGCAGTCGAGTACTTCAAGATTTGATAATACACTATGTAGAAAGAAGTAAAAGCCACACCCAGAGACTAATGCTTAGAGATAATTAGAAATATTTATCTCATATACGGTCTCACGCCCCGCGGCTAAGACAGCACTCAGTTAAGAGATTAGACAGTATAAATTATTAAATGTTACTCTGAGCACTATGTTGGTACACGTACACGGGTAGTAACTGTCTGGCTTCATAGTGGATCCATTAATCCGACATTATGTGTAATTAAGTAAGAAGCTTAATTACATAATCAAATAAAATACACAAACCCAAGTTTTAAATATATTTCATGGTACATACGTACGTACATGGCCAATCTAAGGTCACTTCATATATTAACATTCCCTAGCCGTTAGGCTCTAGCTGCGAACATAACCTATCGCCAAACCATAGACCACTAGCACTTGAATAAATAAATAAAATGTATAAACTATTTCTAAATATCAGGTAAAAATCAAATTCTGGAAATAGGATATGCATTTTATTTATTCATTCAAGTGTTAAAACGAATTTCCATCGAGAAACGACAATACATTAAATCAACTATATCATAGACTAACATTATAATTATTAACGAAACATGTAATTAAATAGCCACCTACAGGTATAGGATATAAGTCATTGTTACTATTGAATAAGGAATTAAAACTTACACAAATTGAGTGTAGTTGAACGCAAGAACTGCGGCGATGTCAGAACGAGTGAGATATTTTTCGAGCGTCTTGTACTATGTATGTTAATGTTAATTCCATTTTGTGTATAAACAGCCTGAACCGCATGTCGGATTTTGACGAATGAAGGATTCGTTTTGAAAACGCGAGTGACACCGGGTAAAACATATGTTAAATAGTTGAGTTTCTCTCTTTTCATTTAACTACAGGCTCATTGTGTAAAATCTCCTTTCAGTAATTACAATCTATAAATCCGAGTGGTGAAAACAACGTGGCTTTGTTTATTTGTAAAAGAATACTAGATTGTTAATGAGCAACAAAGAATATTTTCAATGTAATTGCAGCCATTGTGATAATTTCACAAATAGGTTCAACGTAATGAGTTTTATGGGTGTTTTCTTTAGCTTGTCAAGGCCAACATATAGTAGCTTGAATGCGATTCGACGCTGCTGAGTTGAAAGGGTGCTGCATAATAGTTGGCTGTTGTGTGGAGTGCCTGGCCGTGTTTCATGACCTATAACTGTGGGCTTGTGATGCTACCTACTCTGAGACAGTAAGATTAGTTATTCACATAATTATAGCAAGCTAATTTGTTTGCAGTGCCATTGGTTTGCAGCCAGATTGGGCGTACACGGAGTTACATCTCGCTCACACAATACTGGTTTCATGTTGATAGCCTTACAGTCGCGTTTCATGTGGCTTGTGAATTTAATGGATCTTTGAATTTTGATATTGTTGATGGGGAATAATCTGCGTAATACCTGATCGTATATATAAAAAGAAACATAAGTTTTTCACCTGTCGTGTAAAGTGGGCGTCACGATTTTTCGGTCTTGTAATCGCGGCCAGAAAAGAGAGAGGAGTAAGCACAAAAATAAAATGTTTGATCGATTTTATTATCAATACATAAAAACATGTTTTAAAACCGGTTGCCACATACACTAATGAGGACATTTATAGGCATATAGAAATTAGAGTTTTCAATGAATTCTCGAATCGTATCTGATAGATAGATAAGACAGATTATTTAAGATCGCAACACAGATCAGATGAGACGTGGACAGATCTACTCATAACATTTATTCCAACATTGAATTTATTTTTAAAGGTTTATAACTAAGCAAATCACTTACAGAAATATTTAATTAATACTGCATAGAAATGACAAGTTAAATGCAATACTAAATACAAACAAAAGCAAGTACACAGATTAAATACTATGCTCATAGTTCGTATATACCATCAATACAATTAGGATGTTGGGACTTGTAATATCTCTCAAAGTGCATGTCTGTATGTTATGATAATATACAACCGGTATCGTATACATGTTGAAAAAGCGTCTTGTATTTACTATTACATTATATACATTCAGTAGACTATTTAATTAACCGATTGTTTTAAGATGTTATATTCCCTAACCTGATAAAAATATCTGTGGAAAATATGTTTTAAAAACTTAAACGTAAATTAAAAGTCTAACTATACACCGATAGCTTCAATTATTAGAAATTCGAATCACTTCATACCCGGTATCGGACCATGGGAAGAGGAGAAAGAAGAGCAAAAGGAGACGGTGTTTTTTGCATGTGACAAGGAGACAGGATGGGATCCTCACCCTATTGCACTGTAGCAAAGTTGGTGGGGTTGTGCTGTGGTGCGAGGCAACCCTGCTGTGGAGGAGACGTCGGTCCCTCAGGAGACTCACTGGCCGTCGAGGTGCACTTATGATTTGTTGTTCCGGGGCACCTTACCTAAGGCGGCCTATGACACTCGCGGTAGTTCTAGTGGGTATTCAGCACGGCAATGTGCCGCGAGCCCACAACTGGACCCCACTCAGGCCTGGTGAGGGCGAGTAAATGCGTTTCCTAGCAAACAAAGAAAATGTATTTGATGTCAAATTTGTTTAATTAGCAAAAGCCCACAATACCACATTACCATAATATTATTATTATTGTTTGGAGGCAACGAACTAATCATATTAACAAAAGCATTTACGGGTATGTATATTCTAAAGTAATTATAAAAATCGTTAATAATTAATCACCACACCGTATTTCTATTATTGCATACCATAGATTTGGTATCACTATGTAAGGAACAAGGTAATGATTTATATTGTCAACGTCTGTTGAATAGTTTTCTTGACAGTCTTGGGTCACGGCAGATATCGCAACGATGGAAAAAATTAGTCACTCAAAACTGGAAATATATGCTTGTGTCCGTAAATGTGTGTATTATGTATACACGTCCAGTGTATGATTATGTGATGAATCTGACAAAGGACTGAAAATTTTCATATAATCATAGGAGTATATAAAAATGATAGCATCATCAACATCACTATCAGCCCTTATCGGTTCGCTGCTGGACGTAGGCCTCTTTTAATGTACGCCAAGACGACCGACCTCCTGCTACTCGCATCCATCCCGGACCGGCTGCTGCACGGAGATCGTCTTCCCACCTGGTGGACGGTCGACCAGCCCTACGTTTTCCTAAACGCGGCCTCCATTCCATTACGTGACTGGCCCATATAATCCTATAGTCATGTACAATATACACGTATGTAAGCTTTTTAGAGATATATTGCTGCGGTAAGCAACTGATTGGGTCCGCGTGATAAGCGAGCTTTCTAGAGGAATGACAAAGCAATACTTTGCTACATGAACATGATTGAGACGACAAATGAGCTACACAGTTTCTGTTACTAAGAACGTTTGTAAGCAAAAAATTTAAAATACAACATTCACATCGCTACAGCTTTTATTTTTTAACTCCAAATTTTTTAACTGATCAAACTAAGATTAGCACGATCGTTTAAAAGTTGATTACGGTGGAATACAAAGAAGACGTTAGTGCCACTGCTACATCACAGTCGAACTGGGCTCGACCGGGGACTTAAGTCTCGCAATAGATGTAGAATAATTTACATTAAAAAGAAAACGTTTTTCCGTAGGAAAATATCGCTATGTTATCGCGTTTCTTTTTTTTTAGCTTTTGTTGATACATTGAGGCAATGGATGAAGAAGAACTATATAATCCCGTTGCCGTTTTAAAGTTTAAAAAATGCGAGTACCCAATCAAACAAGCCGCCACAGTAAACATTTACTGTACAACTGTAAACTAGTTGGGTTAATAACAAACAAAGATTACCAGCAAATCTCGCAGGATTATGATGCTATATAGATCCGTTGAAGGTAAATCTGAGAACTAGCTGGACAATGTGACAAGAAGCTTCTGAATATTCTGGAACCATGGATAATAGGCATGGATAATATCTACAAAAAGTTATTATTCTTTATATCACTCGTTCTCTTTTATATAAGCGAATATGTATATATAATAATTTACACACAACAACACAAATTATTATTTTGTGAGTTGTATTTCTTGCGTGACTGATTTTATTTCATATTCAACAAAATATTCTATATAGCATTGGGTTTATTATGTTTTTACAGGCGACTCATTTGTCTTTAGTCTGTAGATGGAGCTACATTTAGTGAGGTATAGAACATGTATCGCCATCTAATAAACTTACAACAACAAATTTACAAAAATATATTTAAATGTACTGCTTCAATTTTTCAATAATACAGTAAAGTCTTCTTTTTATATAATATGTATACCAACGCCAATAAACAATCGCAAAATTGTAATGTAACGGTCTCGTGTTCCTTTTCTCTTTCTCCTTTTCCTTTCTTTGGCGGACCAAAGCGTCATCGAAAATTTACAAAACACATGTAACGCGACGGAACAGCTGTCACTTGGCGTGTGTGTGAGAGGAGGATAGCCCTGGACGTGGTGGCATAATCCACTTAGAAATACAAGAACATGTTAACAGCATTAGTTGACGGTTCTGTGATAGGTACGCCCACTTCATTTCCCTAATTCTATCAAGAGGTGCTAGATTGTCTATACCAAGTCTTGCCATAAATGTTGTAACAAAGAAATCAAAAATATTTTAAATTGCCAATAACAATTATAACATTTACAGTGTATTAGCTTAGTACACAAATATAAAACAATTAGAAAGCTTATTCGAAGCCACTTAACAATAGAAGCACGCACGCTAGCCTTAGGAAAATTATTCGCTACCAATCATATGCATTGTTTTAGTGACTCCAAATTATCATGGCGAGTAGAGAAATCTGTGTTCTCTATAACGGTCCACAAATGACAATCCAGCGGTTTAAGGTCGAGACTTCAGCTCTGATCAAATTCGAAACGTTCACTTTAACCAAGATTGGGTGGATCGAGCTTTATGATCTGGTCTCGATTCATACTGACGATACTTGGTTTCTGGACATGGTATCGTTATGGGCCTAATTACCTTCTCAAGAATGGTACCTTGATATACTTGTAGCCATGTTTTGACACCTTTTCTACAAAAATGCGTCTCAGTCTCTCCTTCATAGCTAACACCCCACCAAACAATCACTGAAGTCGAGTAACGCTCTGTTGACTAATTGGGAAGTATTGTTAGAGATTTGAGCATTAATAGGCTGATTGTGTTTGTTAAAGTGTTGCTCAATTGTAAATATTTCATCCGTAAATAAACATTGGACGAATACCAAGTATATGGACAATTCCAAGTATTGCTTGTGGCTCCATATCTACTTTGTGTAATGTAATCACAGCGTTTCTGTTCTCTTTATCAATCCGACTCCGTTTTAAAATATCAAAATATTGTACAAAGTAATTGGGTCAAAGAGAGAAAACACAATGAACACTGAAAGTGAAAAACGAGAGCGAAAAAAAAGCTTTCACATGAAAGTGACATGTTCCAAATTTGAATGTAATATTTTTATTGCAACATTATTTATGGCTAGACTAAGTACACGTAGAGGCGCTACGCATATCATCCGCTACTTCGACGTAGATAAGCCACGTAGCGCGTAGGCGAGTGTTAGTGACATAGAACGGTGTGATTTATAGAACAGAAAAATGAGTGTGCTCTAGACCACGTAATTTATTAAGAAGTATTCAGTTAAACGAATTGTAACTGTCATAAATGAGGGAAAGAGAGAAAAAAATGTGTACTCGCAGCTTTCTCTCTTGGAAATCCGTCTCTCTCTTCCGTAGCTTATATCATACCAATTAAATTCTGCTCATTCGATCTTAGTTATCGTAACGCTTTCATCACGCATACGCCAACTTATACATTAAGTCAAGCGTGCACATCAATGTCGGCATATCCAAAGAAAATTAATAGTTCAATAAACTCTACTGGAGAAAAAGATAGCAGAACAATTTTTGAAGTGTTTTTTTTTAATAGAAGATACTTAAATCGGTTTAAAGGTCAACACGATTAGGTGCTGATTTTGTAACTTATTATTACTGAAATTAAATCAACAATATATACCCTCACTTTTCATAGGCACACAATAAATACAGAACAGAGAAGACAAATTTCATAGTATTATAGTTATACAACTATATAACACAATTTTTTTAGAAAACACATATTCTCTCATGTATTTGTCAGTGTAGATTTTAGTATTAGTTTCCAAAAAAAATATTCTTTTACTATACTATATTTTTGATTATAATATTTAGAGTTTTCAGCGATATATTTATAATTTACTAGGTTTTACCTCCCCTTTTTGGTATTGTATTGTACGTACTCGTACTTAGTTGTTGCTAAATTTTATGATGACAAAATAGTGATCAACGTAAACCGCAAATACTATAAACGTTTTAGTTTTCGTGGAATCCCATAGACGTAGACGCCGTATGTCACTGTATGTATCTTTTGAATTCCTTGATTTTGGAAGTATGATTCTTCACTGCTTTAAGACGTTGCAGATTTTTGTATTTGACATCAATTACAGTTTGATTCCTTATAAGAAAAATGTATTTACTGATAAACAAACGGACAACAAAGTGATTCTTTAATGGTTTTGTTTTCTCTTTTGAGGCACGGAATCTTAAAAACTCTAGTTTTATATAGAAGTAACTTATCGGATCACAGTACTGGTGTTTATTAACGTACAATTATTATTATAATGTGTAAATATTTGCTTCGTTGTAAATACGAATAATCAGGAAATTGTGGCTCGTTGAAAAATAAATGTTATTTTCTCGTATACCAAATCCTATCAAAGGGTTACTACTAATTCCGATCCATGTTGTGGCATTACAGGAGGTAATATCTGTGGCTTTATTCCTACAAAAAACATCTGTCCGATAATGGGCCTGTAATGCAGGACGATACATCTCAGCGGCGGGGTCGCCTTATTAGCTAGCGGCCACTTCATACTATGTTAGGTATGTAAGACTTATAAGTCTCATGAATATCATCATCCCCATGAGATAGACGACGTCCACTGCTGACGAATTAATATACTTTGTATTTATTACACTGTAATGTTCATTGCTATACTGAGCAGAAACAGTGAAATGAAGTAACCCACACTTATGAAATCATCATCAACATCATTATCCATCCCTATCGGTCCACTGCTGGACATAGGTCTCTCGCAATGGACACCAAGACGACCGATCTCCTGTGACTCGCACCCACTCCGGACCGGCTGCTGCACGGAGATCGTCTTCCCATCTGGTGAACGGTCGACCAACACTTCGTTTTCCTAAACGTGGCCTCCATTCCATTACCTTACTGGTCCATCTGCCATCTGTTCTTCTAACCTTCTGAGTGTGTCATCAGCCCATTGCCACTTCAGTGAGCTTATTCATCGCGTGATATCGGAAACTTTAGTTCTTTGCCTTATAACTTCGTTACGAAATCTATCGCACAAAAAAATACCCAACATTGCACGTTCAATAGACCTTCGAGCTACCGCAAACTTTCGGACCAGTCCTAAATTAAGAGGCCATGTTTCTAGACATTCTAGTACCCAGGGCACGTGCAGAATTATGCCTATGCGCGGGTTACTTGACCATCAGGACTAACATAAACAGTACCGAACAGCTGGTCATCACTTACCGGTTAATGAGTTATCCCAATAGCTAATTTGACCAGCGTAAAATCTATGCACCCTTCTCCCTCTGCCTCCTTCCCGCATTAGGCTACCGGCGTGAATATATAGAGGTTTTGTTGTCGTAAAGTCTATACTTAGTTCCGTCTACATACACTTGTAAAAATGTGAAATATATGTAGTTTATAACAATTGCTCTTATATAATTGTCACGTACCAGTATGACTTTAAAACTTATAAACTTGTGTTTTCTGATATCTATACTAATGTACATTATAAGACCTTAAAAATCGTCACTTTATTTGTTTATAGGGGAATAATTTCTACCTAGAGAAGTAGAAATCATTCCCCACACACACAATTCTCTGTAAAAAGTTGAATGATAAAAATATTTTACTAATCGAATGCTACTGTTCCCTCATTTTCCCGGTCCGATGGGAAGGCAATCCGACACGACTAGAGACAGATCATAGTCAGGACCAACGGCTTGACGTGCTCACCGAGCCTAGGAGTTACAATATCGTCATTCACCCACTTCGGACTCATATAATAAATTAATAAACCTCAATGACGCTTAGGTCCGTCCCGGGTCTCTAGATGCGTGCTCACCACTAGACTACGAGGCAGTCAGCTACTGTTACGATTGCTCAAAGCACTATTCGGAAGGTATATAGGCTACATACATTTGTTAGGTTTAAATCAATTTTATTTTGACCGCCCATCAAGAGGGACGTGGGTCGACTAGTATATCATACAGCCAGCTGTTCATTGTGCCCTCAGTAGCTTTCTACGTACCTGAACTTAGCTTCATTTGATTGCTATGAGCGAGGGCAAGGAGTTTTTCTATATTGATTTGGAGTCTGAATGGGAACCAACACCTGCTCTCCTGCAGATGGGAAGGGTACTTCCTTGAGGATCTTGATTGGGGTGGGGGTACCGCCCACCCCTCTGACGGGTGACGTAACATCGGTCTTGTGACTTTTAATAACAAAAATGGACAAACGTGTAGTCGCAGCTTTTGTACCATCCGCATAAAGGTCGTGCAGGCGCGATATCATCCCACCCCACTGTATGCCATCGCCTTACAAAGCGCACAAAACAGTGCAACTTGAGCCTATATCTTACAAAAATATAAAATGATAATATCGTTTATTAGGATGGATCGCATATTCTAAGATTATTACTTATACCTATACGACGCCCAGAAATTAAAATTCAGTAAACTATAAATATGAAGTTAGTCAAAATAAGGCATGACTAGCTAATTAGTAAATGCAACTTATTTACAAAGGATAAATATAGAAAAAATAAACAGTGATGGCGTTATTTTTGTCACCCTCCGACGCACGAAATCAAGATCAAAAGAGTGAAAATGAAAGTATGTTTTTGGATTATGTCACGTGAATAAATTATTACGCGAGGAAAGTATTCGTTTTTAATGACAGTATCGTTGGTAATAAATGACAGCTGTTCAAATCAGAAAACGTAATCATAAATTTGGAAACAGGTAGTGTCATGCTGCATAGGGCCTCCCCATGTGTATGTGTGTATGTGTGTGTGGGTGTGTGTGTGTGTCATGCAAGCCGCATGACACTACATCCTCTTATGCAACGAAATTGGGCCGGGACGATCGGGGAGGTTCACTTGATACCGCTGTAAAGTGACACCTACGGGTCGCTGTCGCGTTTTGTGTGGTTTGTGAGTAGCCGGTGGCCCATTTAGGTGAAAAGGTGGGCAACGCATCGGCATAATTATGCTGATGTTCATGGGCGTCGGTAGTTTTTAAAAGGCCCGATTTCTCGTTTGTCCCCCTATATCATAAAAAAGGATAGGCGTAGGCTCTCATTTTTTAAAATACGAGTAGCTGTTGGATCGTTTGATGACCGTCGCCAGTAGACATCCGCCTAATTGTTATGTAAGCACATTACCCTCCTTTCTATGGACTACCGGCATATTAATTAACTTCATTTAATTAATCTAAATTAAAAAAAAAACTCTAGATACTTAGCTATTTAAAAAGAAAAACAGTTGGGACAATTATCGTGTTAGTTGATTTTAAGTATTTATTGGGTCAGTTCTTCCATTTCTATTTTAAGTATTTATTAGGTCAGTTCTTCCATTTCTATTTTAAGTATTTATTGGGTCAGTTCTTCCATTTCTATTTCGGCGGGAACTGTAACTGTTGACGATGCTCTTTTGTTTGCCACAACAATTCATCGGAGTCGCAGAGACTTTTGTGTTTTCTATTTTTTAGGAAGACGAAGTGCCATGCTGCATATGAGCAGCCTCCTATGCAGCATGGCATTTCGGTATTAGGCCAGGACGACCGAGGAGGTACCTCTCGCTTCCATGATACCACCGTAAAGTGACAGCGTCGCTGTTGCGTTTCGTGCGGTTTGTGAGCAGCCGTTGGCCCAAGAGGGGGGGATGATAGGAGGGCAACGCTCCTGCGTCACAATCAAGTAGGCAACGAAGGCTTTGATTTCTTATTTGCCCCATATGCTATAAGAAAACATGCCACTTAATACTGTTTACAATATGTTTACAAATGTTACATTAAAAAATGATTTTATTGTAAAAGCCGGGTGGGCTACATAACGTGTACAGTGCGTCGACAGCTTTCATGAAGATAACATAGAAATGTGGTACGTCTCAACCTTATGCGGTAAGCTCGTATTTCGCGTTATGTGAGCCTATACTTTCAGCGTTAAGGAGATAAGACTTGCAGTATAGATTTACCTAGTGTGAATATATACTAATAATATAAAGCGGATGTGTTTGTTTGTTTATTCGAACGCGCTTATCTCAGGAACAACTGGCTCGAATTGAAAAAATATCTTAACGTTGAATACCAAGTTTATCGGGGAGCATTATAGACTATGTTCCATGTCGCTACGACTAATAGGACTAGAGTTACGTGGGTAGAGTTAAAAGCCGCGGGGCGATGTTAGTATTCAATATATTATTAATTACAATGTGGATGTTTTAAGTTTCCTCGAATGTTACTCATTATAATAAAACTACTTCTATGGATTTTAATATCATTTAACTAGCCCGACGTTTCAGAAGCTTTGCAGCAACCATGATCACAGGTAGACTGAGATGACAGATGTCCTGATGTCATAAGTTATTAAAAGTACACGAAGAATTATAATTATTTAATTGTTCTGATTAACGCAAACGATACTTATTATATCTTGCTGTCTTGAGGTGTTATGTGTAGTTTTGTTTTGATTACGTTTACCACTGGGTACAAACCAGAGGGCCCAGCCATTTTCTCTATTTCAATAGCCTCACGGATCATCTCTGGAAGGAATCAGTGTTCTGTAGTGAGAATTTGCGCTCTATGAAATCAAATGTAATGGCAGGGGCCATCTACAGCACGCTCCCTGCTATTAAATTAGTGAAAGTAATTTTGTTGTAATTAATTACAATGTTTAACAAAAGGCATGCTGCATCGTAGTCCAGCTGGGTCGACATGACCGCATAGATGCCTCTTGCTCATGTGATATAGCCATGTGACATTTGCTATGCTTTCGAGCTTCGGAAGCTTATGGGGGATTTTGTATTTTCTTCAGAATGTATGAATGGTAACTTGCTTCCATTAAAATGGTAGATACCTCTGGACCTGGATAGTCATGAAAAAGCTCCGACACCACGTCTGCGCCCTTATAGCGTATAAATCTCACACACGCGTTATAAGACTCTTGTTACTCTTGGTCCTGCGCTCCTGACGGAGCGCTCGTGTTCAAAGTTTGTCTGGTTTTTCGTTGTTGGTTGGTTTTACAACTTGTCTCCAGTCCTCCCTGTACGTAGCATTACGTGTATACTTTTAGACTTACGTTTGCCTTAATTTTCTGCAATGTGAATACTGTGCAAATATTTGCAGCCCTTACAATTGCTTTCACATTCTGAGAATAGGTTAATTATTTATAAAAAAAATGCGACTATCTTTTTGCAAACAAATACACAAATTTGAATGTTGATATAAAATATTTTCTTGAAATTCAATTTTAAAATGAATTGTTATTTATAATGTCAAGAATCAGCGATGTTGTAGGGTTCCTTTTTAATTGAAAAATGTGTGGTTTGATAATTTTCAACATAAAAAAATATATTAAAGGAATGTACAGTTCACGTTGTGAGAAAGTTTATTCAAGGAATCAGTTAATTAAACAATTACGTCATATTGCTCCAACGAAGCAGCATCGTTGATATAAATATACATACTTTTTACTGCGAATCCTTTATATTTCTTAGAAAATGTCGAGTCAGTGTAGAAGTAACGTTATATTTGTTACATAGAAAACTCGATAATGTATCAATATCTTTTATCGCCATCATTACCAAGGAGTTTTGTTAGTTCACTACTGGAAAAGTGCATATTTTATGATATATTACCAAATCTAATTGCCAAGTGTAAATGTTCAGAATTAACTTAATTCCTAATTAATTCATGAACCTTTTCACACACATTTACATAAAAAAAAATGAATTTGTTCGTTTAAATTATATTTGTTGAGTCCTCTACATAAAGTTTTTGTCTATGTTCCATCGTCACTCAGCAATCAAGAATAGAGACCTGACAAGTAAAGAATATCATAATTGTATAAATTATATTCCGATTGCGAGTTATTAATTATTATCACACAAACCTGGCAAGAATGTAAAAACCAGCCAATAACATCAGACAACATACAGTTATCCAGGCTGACTTTGGTGGGTTTTGTTGGTTAAAATGTAAGCGTCCATTAAATATCTCATTTAAAGTCTAAAATATTGAGATATTTCTAAGCCGTAACTGTTTAGTTGTCTTTGTGTCACGTTGTCTAAGCAATACGATCGTTTGTGAGTTATGGAGTAAGTAAAACTCGCTAGTGTTACATTTCCGAGTGTGGACAGGACAAGACGCTAGATAAGTTTTGGTGTGACCTTCAGCTGTGGACTATTATGTGCCACTGCGGACTGCATGGGCGGAGGTAGTACCATGCATAGTACATGACACTACATCATCCTGTGCAACGGAATTGGGTCGGCACGGGGTAGGTACCTCTCGCCCACACAATACCGCCGTAAAGTGACATCTTCAGTGTCGCGTTTCGTGCGGTTTGTGTGTAGCCAGTGGACCATTAGAGGGCGGAGGAGGGTAACGCATCGACATAGTAATTATGTGGATGTTCATGGGTATAAAATGTAATAGATTATATTCAATCCATGAATATTGAACAGTACCTCCCGTTTGTTCTGCTGCTGCTCCTATATCTTCCGTACCGGACTACTGTAATTGTGCTATAAGCAGTCTTAGCCTGTTAATGATTTTGCGCTGGTGTCGTGTGGGTAAGAGGCAGGAGCCTCCCTGGTTGTGTCGGACAAATTCGGCTGCAAGCTTAGCAACTTGTCTTACAAAAAATATGAGATTCAAGCTTAGAAAGTTGTTTAACGCATTTCTTTCTAATATCTACATTATTAAGACATATAAATAAAAAAAAAACTTTCTAGATGAGAATTCCTTGAGTATATGTACATATGTAATTATTCGCAAAATGTATATTTTCTTACAAAGTCATCGCAAAACTACCAAATGCAGGTGAAAGATTATCATTATGTTACAAAAATGGGAATAATTTCAACAAGGCCAATAATATAAAATGACTTCATGCCTATTAGAAAGATAAAAGTAATTATAAATAGCTTGACTAAAAAATTGATTAGATATTCTTTTTCAAAGCATCTAATATTGTCTCATATTTCATTAGTTGTAAAATAAGGCGGGAAAAAGATAATATCAAAACGAAAAAAATAACCCCCTTTCATTATGTGCTCACGGATTTATCCGTTAATACACTCTGGAATTTTTCAACATTGTTTAAAATATAATGTTTTTTGCTGGCGTCTGTGTACCTTATTCTCCCTATCGCGCAAGCTCGTTAACGCTCAGAGTATATCCAGGGTGGTACGTGCCTTTACCTTCAGTGAAAAAATGATAAGTAAAGGCCCGATGCATGCCGTTAATTTTAAAATTAGAACATTAATTTGTGATGCTCTACAGTGTAGACGAATGAAATTGGCGTAATTATGCATGCATCTATTTTACATTACACCAGTCCAACAAGCCATGTTGAAACCGAGTTGTCGGTTATTTATAACTACTGATGATTGGGGAGGCAATAAGGATCCTTAAATCTACGTACACTAGGCTAACAAACAGAATATAGCAGTCACTTCACTGAGGTTTACGAGATTTGTTTTTAGAGAGCCGGTCATTCAAAACACACCAACCATGTCGTGATACTCCGGTAACTATTTAATACATCAAACACTACCACTTATTTTACGTTAGAATGTATACATGCCACCTTCTGAAGTAAAAAAATATTTATCATGTGATTTTATGAAGCAGTGGTAAAAGAATCATATTGATTCAATTTTGAATGTACGTAACAAATATTATACAGGTTAAATAAAGACCAAAGAATGTATTTAAAACGTTTTAGTTCAAAAATTCAAATGTCATGTGAAGATATAAACCGCATATGTAGGTATAGATGAATCCTTCTTACGATGCGGAATTATTTTCCGGAGCACTTCAACAGATAAAGAAATACTATTTAAAGTACAAAAAAGGCAACGTTTAAAATTAAAAAAAAGTAACTGTAACTTCATTTGACAAAATTCTGACACTTCCGTCTTTGTATCTGCTAGAACTTGCATGTTTCGTTAAGAGTAATCAACATTTGTTTTTGAAGAAATCTGATACAAGTAGAAATAGACGAGACGACAATATATTTTGTTTACAGACATGTAAAACGATACGCATGTCAAAGAGTTAACTTGGTATGGCTCCGAATATTTTAACAAGGTACCAATGGACCTGAAACAACTAAACAATAGCCTATTTAAAATGAAGCTTAAGAAATTATTACTACAAAAATGTTATTATAATGTAAGTGATTACTTTATTGCATACGATACCAAATGAATTGATTTATTTATTTTATATTATTGACTTTTTAAATTTATAATTTTAAATATTCTTAGTAGATTTAGCAACAACATGTACAAGCTTAAACGAGTTTCTTAATTAAATTATTGCAACAAAACATTATTACGATATAATTATTACTTTATAGACATAACATCTGTAGTTACATAATACATTTATATTCCTACTGGATTTGACCTAAACACTTTATTAATAGTTACTCAATAATAAGAATATTATATGTTTTAATGAATTTGTAACTTTAATTAGGAAAGTGATTTTTATAATATTGCATGCTCAGGCAGAATTTGAATGAACATTCTTAATGGAATAATGAAAAACCAACATCTATGTACGACACAAATTCGCAATACATAAACTTTTCTAGTCTAAAAAAAAAAAAAGATATCGGGTTATTGCATCCAGGCGCCATTGTGAAATTACTAGAGGAACATTAAAATAGTTCCAATTTATCAGATCAACCGTTAGCCTCTACGAGTGTGTGAATAATTCAGTTGGAATACCGAATGGAGAGGCGGAGATAGTATTGATTTGTTCTAAAACTGTCTCTTCCAGGTGAAGTATATGAAACACGATAAACTAAAATGAACTTGTTATTTTGTCTTTTATTCTGTAGAAACGATTGTATTATTAATATTGGTATATCATGAGTTATTGTACATATGCTTGGACGGTTATTTCTACTGCCTTTTTTCCATGACGATATTCATGGAAAAAGGGCAGTAGAAATAACCGACCTTAAAAGTACTACTTAGCTTCAAAAATGTACATGCATCAAGCATTATTCTGTATTATTCTCTCATGTTGTGCGTCCCTTTTAGGAGAAAAAATTATAGTCAGGTAAAGTGTTTTGTGCCTTATTAGAAGTTGTAAACCCACTTATCATGTTCGTTAAAAGCTACAATAAGCACAACGGAAATTTTGCCTGCTGAAGCTTGTCTTTAAATTTTCTATGTGAAAAGATGGTCAAACATATTCAAGACTTGAGTTGTACCTCATATGTGAGTTTAAAAATCCAAAAAGTAATGAGAAGATTAATGTAGCAAAAACTACTTAAACAAAAAAAAGGCCTAAAGAAAACACCCGTTTAAAAACTCAAGAATTAGTCAAATCAAGATTATTTTCACTTAACGTCCACATCACTTCGTATGAATTAGTAGATCGTTGACAAACAACTGCTCAAGCCACACTGAGACTATTTCCACTGAATGTGAATCATTTTTCATCCATAATATCACCAATGACTTCAATAAGAGATATTTCCCTCATACAAAAGTATTGTGTATCGATGCCATACATTTTGGAGACGCCCAACGTGAATTTCCTAGATTGTGTTCCTACAAAGGCTTTAGTAACTCAGCCTAATTGGACGCCGGCCGTAATATGATCAAATACAGTATTCAATACACAACAACTTTCTCGGAAACAATTTGAAGGCACCGGACAATAAATGAATTGTATCCTTCGTACGGTGTTAGGTTCTGAATGAGTCTTTTGGAATAGAAAACTAACAAATTATTGTCTCAACCCATTAATGTCATTGGGATATTGACTTTTTTTAAATTGCTTGTTTTGTCTAGTTCCTGATTTGTGACAATGAGTTTCACAATCGAATTCGAAATAATCGACAACAGAAACCACGACGACACATCTTCACGCCAGCTCCCTCAGGGTGTAGGCAGAGAGAACGGTATGCCTTACATAATTATCCGTACATACCTGCCTTGCCTCTTGCATATTCATTACTCTCTTTATACAAACACGTCTCACTAAATGAAGTTACTTTCTGTTCCTAAATATTCGTACAGTGAACTACAGACAAAACCTAACCTAAGGTTTGTACGTGGTAGTACAAACCTTAGGTTCCACAGACAAATTTGATCAAAATTCGTTGACTACGTTCAGTGTGACTGAGAAATATTTTGGAATTTTGGAATCAGTTACATTCATACATTCATTCAAACATTCCTACTTATAATATACTAGCATTACCGTACGGTTTCTTCCGCGTAACTCCGGTTGTATTATTCGTGTAGTCATGTTATTTAGCCTATGGCCAACCTTGCTAAATGGACTAAACAAAACCGAGGTTGGCGCATTCAAACATGTACACAAATAAACTCCTCAGCATTATATTATTAGTACTTTTTTATTTCCTTGTTCTTGTTCTTATGAAAGCATCTCTGCATTCAAATCCATTTATAAAACTATCGATGATAATTGACATCTGCACGGTTATTAAAGTGCATTTACCACCTTGTTGTATATAATGTGTGTGAATTCGTTTGGTAATCTGTGACATCTATCGTGGTGTGTGGAATGCTAAATGGTAGTAAACAAACAAATTGATAGCAAAAACATAGCTCAAGACTAAGAAGATGTTTTGCGGCCGAATATCTTAAAACTTCTAGATACCCTAAGAAGATGTACCCAGCTTATTATCTTTGTTTAAAGATAAAAGCCTTGCAGCCGAAGGCCGTCAGGCGAGTTGGTACTTATCACTAGAATCACGCTGCCCTGAAGTAACAGCTATGCTGTCACGTTTCGTGATGTTTGCGAGTAGTTAGTGGCTCCCTTTAGGGGAGAAGAAGAAGTGGACAACGCATCAGCACAACGATTATGTGAATGGGTTGTCACCGAAAGGTTCTGGCTGCTCTTTCAGCACATTATAAAAGCGAGCTAATGTTAAATTGATCAAAAACTTTGCACAATGTTATATAAGAGTAACACGTAAACCTTTATACGGAACGCATTATCAGATTTTCCGCAGTGATCGTTTTACCTTAGCAACTTTTACCAATAGCACATAATATTAAGTGAATTACCTTTGGTGATAAAACGTAATAGCGTTCCCTATGACAATGGCGAAAAGTGCCTTAGCGTTATTCGGCAGTGAAAGTTAGAATTGCCATGACGGCGAGTTCTCAATATAAATTTTGATTGTTTTATTAAAATTTGATTGTTTAAATAAAAATTTTTTATTTATAAAATTGAATACATCACATTACTCTTAAACTATGAGGCTTCATTTCTTTTAATTTAACTTTTATTTATTTTTTTGCACGCCTCTGACGTCAAGGTTGATCTAGGTTGTCGATTAAGCCACCTTTTGATCCTATCTGAGTAAAGGGCCAGTTGCCAAGGTAGCACGTTTCTGACAGATCCCTAGCATTCTAAAATAAGAAACCTATAGCACCAGCGGGGGTTTCTTGGGTCTTTGGTTCATCCGCGAGCCCCACACACCCATAGGATCCCATCAAGGATTAGGCCTGTGCATAAATGCATTTTACGCTAAACGAAATACAAACGAATCAATCGAAATTGATTTTGCACGAACGTTGAGTATTGAGTAACGTACAACTTATAACGATAATTCTTACATTTCATTACAATTAACAAAATTGTATTAGGGTTGTGCATGTGACAAAAACAACAATATTCGTCCGCCCTTAGCTGTATAATTAATTAAGCGCGATATCGTTACTGTTTTGATTTTTGTCTGTTACCTTATTATTCAATTATTTCACTGCATGTTTCAAAAGGTCAAATTGGTTAGGGTTACCAGTGAATATAATGAAGTCTCGACAGACGTTGTCGAATAAAATTTACAGAAACCGTTGTAATGGTAACGTGTAATGGTACGTGGTGGAGATCTCATACACTTTGTCGGTAAAATTTAAATATTTCCACACGCGTTCCTATAACTTTACAAACAAACAACTTAACTACATACAAACCAAATCCGATGCAGATCCTCTGATGGTGGTTATGAAACTGGTGAGGTTGAAAATTGGTGTCACCATGCAATCCATGCATACCAAGCTTGTGCCCAACCTAACAAATTTGGTGCAGCCTAAGGGCACACTATGCTTTCTGACTTTTAATTATCGTTTTGTCTTAAACTATTGTAGAAGATGTCTTTAGTGTTGTTCACAAATAAATGCTTTTTTCTCTTTTTATTGCTTTCTGATGTTATATGGATAGTATATGGAACGATATAACTTTCGATTCATTTCTTTTTTGTATATACCAGTTTCCCTCACCATTCCACAGTCTCGCTGAGTTTGTTTCATCCATAGAAGTCCCACTGAGTTTGTCTCGCCTGTTCTTTTCAAGTCAGGGTTAGGTTGAGAGCGATTGCCATTTGAGAAGATAACTGTGAAAACCTACTTAATAAAATATTTAAATATATTTAATGAATTTACGACTGGATTCAATTAAATTCCAGCCGGAACGTTAAGTTGCATATCTATTAAATCATGAATTATCTTGGTGCCATCTTGCGTGTTGTCGTAAGTTAGGTGCCACATCGTTGTAAAACGGGCTGTAAGCCGGAAATAAAAGTACTTCATGCGTTCAATTGGATATAATTATGTTGCTGGTGCTATAACACTATTGTTATTCCTACATTACTATCAAATTGAGCTCTCAGGATTTAACCAAATACCCACATACCCACGTGAATTCGCAACTACGTTATCGCATTTGGTACGGTTAGTGAGAGTCAGATTGTCCATTCGGCGAGTAGGAACAAGCAGCGGGAAATCTCTGGGTGTGCAGATATCTGTGGGCATCAGTAGTTATCAACAGGTTCAATTATTTATTTTCAAATAAAAGTCTTAATGTTCGTCTTTATTTATAAAAAAAAACTTGAGGATTTTCGATTCTATACCTATATGAAAACGGCAAAGAGGAGCTAATGAGTAGCATCCATATTGTTCTAATGGGCGCAGGGATTTTATAAGGCTATAAGCCACATTTTAATATAACATCGTGCAGTTGGTGTATTTAGGTGTAGCATTCTTAAGTGCAAGATTTTTTAAATCGGTCTGGCTATTGTGTTTATTTGTTAGAAACATCAAAAAACCCAAAACACGCACACACATACGTGTGTTTGCTTTTGTACGCGTGTTAGCAGCTATACTTCTTTGGCGTTACAAGAGAAAAACTAAAATGTTGAGTATTGGCATCTGTAGGGTGTCGGCCTTTCGTGACGGAGTGCGCGTGCATCGCAAAAATTTACCCTCATAATTTTTCCCTGTAGTGCTGAGCGAAGTACAACTTCAAAAAAAATATAACATTACGTATGCATTCTAAATTATATTTTGTAAAGTAATTATAAATTTGTGTTTCTGATTTTGCGAGAAGAATAAATTTAAATACGCATGTATGTATGTTATACATCCCTTGCCTGCCCATGCATGCCCTCTACAACCTTTCACATTTATAATGATGTGAAAGTAGGATGTTGACCTTGCCTTAGCTTTTAAAGCCAGATATAGTATGCAGCATTTAACATTGATTTAAAAAGTTAGGCCTAAAGCACTCTCAGCCGACGGAACGACAAATACAAGTCGAATAAAAATATCCGAATGCTTTTCACATTGACGGCTAACCACCAGGAATCAGTAATCCTTGGTAATTATTTACTACAATGACTATGATACATTGTGAGTCAGGCAGCCAAATAGCCCCGCCTCGGTCACATAGCCTCAACATAATCAGATAGTCCCGACTCAATCGAGTATACGATGACGTATGGGGCTACCTGATGACGTCACTCAGATAGCCCTAACCCATTTGAGTATATATGAGTAAGGTAGCTGATCATCGAATTTTAAAGAATAGATACATTTTATTTGAGCAAACAATAGAGGAGTGTATATACACAGTAACAATAGAGGAGTGTATATACACAGTAACTTTAGAGGAGTGTATATATACAGTAACATTAGAGGAGTGTATATATACATTTATCGGTACGTTTTCTCAGCGACTACACTGTGGCCACATATACTAACAATACCGACGGAGGTTAGCTCAGATACAACAGCTTTTTTGTTCATACATGTGATAAAAATGTTCAAATTGTATTAAATGAAGGACCTCTTGGAGCCACTAAAAAAAAACCAAATGTTACATATCATAACGTTCCGTTTTGGATAATCTTGGGTCCAAACAGATCAAGTATTAATATAATAAACCAAGTATTAAACTTCACGTCATTACTGTCTATATGAAATACCTCATAAGCCAGATTTTTTTGATTTTTTAAGTCTCTATATCATCATAAAAGCGACTCTATTCGTAATGTAAAATGCTTTTTACTGTGATACTAGACACTCGTTCCCCGAAGCTCACGTATCAACGTCTACAAGCTACGTTAGACTTATGAATAATAACCAAGATATAAACATCTATCCAGCAGAACGGCACACGTTATGAGCTTAAAGAACTTGTTTAAGTCCTCATAAAAGGCGAAACTTGTGATGGGTCAAGGGCAAAAGAAAGTGAGTAAGTATGTAGCTCAGTACTTTGTTGGCAAAAGTTATACTTTTTTGGTACCAGACTGCGTCGCGATCCAGTCGTTAGCATCTTCAACCACATGCCGGGAGGTCCTCGATTTGAGCCTAGGGTTGTGGTAAAAATATTTATGAGATTTTCTAATTCTAATTACAGTCTGAAACCAGGAAGTGAGTAATTAAACTCCCCTCTGTCTTGAAGAGTACGTCCGTCTGTCAGTCCTAAGATTCCATCAGATTTGTAGGGAAATCAATGAATAAAGAGATCAGTACAATTGGTCTCTCTATTCATTTGTGCGGTATAATCCACACACATGTGCGGTTTAATCATATGTTATGCACACTATGTTAGGGAAGATCACCGTAGCCGAACCTCGGCTGCAACGACACTACTAGGGCCAACATATAGATTTTAATAAATATTATATGCCAAAATTATAGTAGTTTTATGTCCAGATCGTTATTATATATATAGTGAGGACATATTATATCTATACAATTAAAAGTTGTGATGTTAATTTTTTAAATAATTATTTGATAATAGTAAGTAAGATACGTAATAAGGTTTTACTGATGATATTTTTTTAAACAAACTAACAAATCAACTCCCTATTCACTGCCCTAAGTATACTTTTAAAGATTATCTTAAATGGTCATAAAACCTACCTCCGCACCAAATTTTAGATTGATTAGTAGCCGTTGGGTACTGAATCTACCATGGAGGTCTTAATACAATATATAAATATTGTATACCATTGCCCTATAGAAGTCTAAGCAACTTTACAGATCAGCTTGTCCTGATCTGCAAGATAGTTTCAACTTCTATTGCCCAAACTGTGCGACGTGGCGAGCCGGGGGCTGGGCGGGGGGAGTGCACAGGGGCGCTACGAAGCTTAACACTGGAAACAAAAACTTATCAATTTTTGTTTTTTCTGTTTTTATATTATCATTGGTATACTACAGTCGTGGACATGGTGCGTCTATAAGTACGTAAACTGTAAGTGCGCCGCAACCTAAATAAATATATAAGTACGTAAACTGTAAGTGCGCCGCAACCTAAATAAATTGGGATCCTACGGATTACGAAGTAAATCTTGTCAATTAAAACTTTCGATGACTACGTAATCGAAACTTGGGAAAACTAGTTAACAGTTTTATTGTATCTTGCAATTAATCTTTATTGCCCACCTAGCACCCGCAACACCTGTGTGGATGCTACGGGCCTTGGTTCCATCGTTATAACTTAATGAAATCTGACAATATCTAGCCATATTTTGATATACTTCCTATGGAAATTATTACATAATTCTTGTCGCTAAATCCATGGACAAATTTTGAATATTAAGACGGTTGTAAATGATGGAGGAATTTATTAGAAAGGGGGACACAAATTTTCATTTGAGCCTCCATTTGACCATTACTGAAAATATACCTCCCATAAGGAATACCTAGTGGCCCATGCCTGCCCCTCGCCTCTGAGCAGATCTGCTTGGTGCCACGTGGAGGTGATGAGTCCGGTTTAGATTAAATTTGCCGAACTTGCTAACTCTCTAAAATCTTCTTTTTGTTTTATTTTTGTATTAGCCAATAAACGTGTTTTTGATATATTTTAAATAAGGCAACTTTTAATGCTAAAGGAATGACCAAAAAAAATGTTTAATAAAAGGTTTTTAAAAGTAATTTGTTTCTTTTATGGTTTAAACAACCATCGCAATACGAAATAAAAATGTAAACATTCGAATCAATTTTCTGAACAAACCACATTTTTGTTTACACTCGAAAAAATAAATTGAAAAACGGTGTTTTGTCATCTTGTAAATGGACATGAAATTGAGGCTCGCAGTATATAATAGCTGAATCCTCCCTGGCTTCATTGCTAGATTGAATTTTTTCTCACTCGACTGACTGGGCAGGAGGGCAATGTTTTACGAGCGTAAAACATTGCCCTCCTTATGCCTCATAGTCGACTAATATTTGATTATTTATTAAATATTTGAAAAATTCTATGTGTCCTGCTATAGCCTGAACGGCCTGATGGCATCTACTGCAGGTATGAGGTGTCGATAGGCTCTCCTTTTGATTGATTTATTGCTCTAATTTGGTTTATCACCCTGGTGTATACTAAATTAATTCCATGCTTGTTCTATAGTTATTTTTTGTGATTATTGAAGGTATGAATTTGTCTATTTTTATGGCAGTTTTCAGGAAATCAATGTTATGTATACTACCTCGTGGTCCAGTGTTAAGTATTATTGACCACAGTCGTGAGGTTTTGGGTTCGAGTCCTGGGCTGGAGCAGTGTTACAAGGATTTCTAATAACATTCCGAAGGTAGGAACACCGCGTGCCTCGGAGAACACTTTCAGACACCGGTCCTGCGCCCGATTACTGTCCTATCGTGTCGGATTGCCGTCCCATCAGAATAGAAGGATGAACAGAGTGTGCACTTGTACACGCACGTATTCACTATAATAAATCTGCGCAGTTGACATATTAATTAATAGAATATGAGCATTGCAATAGTCGCATACTTTGTGTAACAGAATAGTACCAACCCTACATAACATGGACTTTCGCCACCTCAAATAAAATAACGCGCCCGCATTGACCAATCAAGCAGCGCGCTTGTCCGGTTGCCTCCCTTTTTACAAAATCACTTCCACGAAAATCTGTGAACTGAGGTTGTCACTTGTAAAATAGACTATGAGGCAATTGTTTTTTATTATGAAAAATTCATTTTACCTAACGTTTAACACTGAATAATATTTTCTTATGCAAATTAACTTAATTAGGCATTAAAAACAAGCAAAGCAAACTAAATTACATAATGCCAGTATTTACACGGTCACACAACTATTATAATTTTACACGTCAATACGCAACCCTCCCGGCGGCACGCAACCCTTCTCTCAAGTGACGAGCTTCCCACCCCTAGCCTATATATAGCTGTGTATACTTAGTTTCCAATTTAGCTGTAGGTGCGATTAAATCGAGCACCTAAGATTACACAATGATCCGTATCGGCTTAGTATAATTTCATATTAAATTTTGTACTACTTAGCAAGAGCTAGTGTCCTCGTTGGCTAAAGAGAGACGACCGGGCTTTAGTTTTTTCGATACTGCTGCAAAGTGATAACTACGCTGTCGCGTTTCGTTCCAGTGGCCCTTCATAAGGGTGGAGAGTGGAAGGAAGTCCGCGTAACAATGAGATGGATTTTGTAGGCGCTGGTAAGTCATCAGAAGGCATGAACTACTGTTTGGCTGGAGCCACAGGCAGGTGTCCAAATTCTATTTATTTATTTATTAAAAAAAAAAAAGACAAACATTTGTGTGCAACAAAGAGTGCTCGCCAACATTTGAGGGCGAGATGCGTTCGTTTTTTTAAATGTTTTCACTCCACATCATTATCACAGTTGTTTTTATAATTTTTGCTAACCAGATACTTAATCAACGTTATTTGTAATTTTTTTACTTCTTTTATATAGGTGAAGGACGTCGTCTCATACACAATAAGTCCACAGCTAATTAGTGAGTCTGCAAGCGCATGATATGCAATGCGTAACGTATTTTTAACCTACTACTATATTTGAGTACTAAAACTTTCCCAATATGGATCTTAGCTTTTTACACATATCATTAACATGCGTTTTCTAATTAAAACTTCGATCAATATTTAAGCCTAAATATTTAACTTACCCATGCTCCTCCCTACCTACCTCTCGGTATATGGAGCGAATCATGGGAGATGCACGGGGGTTTGCTCACTTGCTCTGTTCCCTAGCGTGCAATTCTTAACTCCCTGCACATCATTTGAGTGCCCTCTCGTTATTCTACTCTTCCATTTCTGGGGCCTGACACCACAAAGATAGGAGTTGTCAAAATATTTAACAAAAAAACTTAAAAAATCAGATTGGGTACCGTCGATGGTGGTGACTAGTTGTTATTTAATCTTAAGTGTTCGACCTAAAAGGCCCACCAAACACTGATACACGTAATACATGAAAACTTCCCCTTGTAAAAATAAAAGGCGGTTAGACTGAAAGTCTCTCCACCGTATCACGCCGATCAATTGGTCGGCGTTCCTAGGCGCACAGTTGCGTGCAGCAAACGAGCGCGCGGCGGTAATTGGTCGCTGGCGCTCTTCAATTGTTGTATGCATATAATCTGGAAAAATATTATAGGAAGGATTTTTATAGTACCTACAGGGGATAAATAAAAAAAATCCATATCTATTTAGCCACTTTCCATTGAAAGTTATTTCTAAAGCTCATCTAGAGTTAAGACACCAAGTTTCTTCGGTGGCCTTTAAAATATAGATAGAGTACTCTTCCTGGAGATCACTTATACGGTTTTAATCAGAAATATTGAAGATAATTTTATAATTTGCGTGGAATCAGCTGGTGTCGTCAATACAATATTTCTGTATTAAAGATAGCAGCAGATTTCACACAGAAGTGGTGTGTACAACCATGCAATGACTATCAAATATATAGTTTTAAAAGCACGGTCATTATTGCATATTCAGTTATTAATTATGCCAAGGAAAGGAAAAAAAAACAAACATTCTCAGGTGCATAAATCTAAGAAAATGTTGGCGTTGGGGTACTAAGTAACGTAACAGTTTGTATGAGTACCTACAATCGACTGTGTTTTATCAATATTGTATATTGTTGTCAGTAGCTGGAGACCAGCCAGTGGCTAGGATATCCTGACGCTCAAAACCGGAATATCCCACCATATCGCCCGAAGAGTCTCTCAGTATTTTAGTCGGTAGTAGCTGTTTATTTAGCACCTCACACTTGCAACTTATCCAAAAACACTTTTTTCTTGTTGACATGGGGAACCGCATTTACGCGCCATCATCGGAACATGGTGAGGGTCCAGTGGTGTGGGGCTTGCGGCATATTATAATGCCGAATACGTTCAGAAACCATCATCGCTGCCTTGTTTGAGCTGTCCCGAAACAACAAAACATCAGGGCGCCACGACTGCAAGCTATTTCCTTAAGGGCCCGACGCCTCTTCCAAATAAGGGTTGCTCCAAACCACAGGACAACCCCGCCTAACTTCAAGACAGTGCAATGGGGTGAGATTACCACCCCCCCCCTTACCCCGTGCCCAAAAGCGCCTCCTATTGCTATTTAGTCCCCTATTTTTATTAGATTCTTTTTAGCGGTACCAAGGGCGCCTCTTCTTTCTGTTCTTAAGTCCCCAATTTTTAATGAGGTAGAGGACAAACAAGAAGATGGATAGTGCCTACGTCCGCCCATAGACTTCTGCAAGACTAGGCGTCTTACAAATTCATTGCCTAATAAATCTGCCCCTTTTAAATGGAAATCAGTGCCCAAGACTGATTCCCTGCTACACTAACCTATAGAGTACGTATTATACAACAAACTTTATTTCCAATAGAAATGTAAAATGAAGCTGGGAATTCATTTTTGTTTAGGGACAATGCAAATAATAATGTTCGTTAAGTCAACTCAGCTTTGTTATTTCCACGTAACAAAGGTGAGTATGCAAATGTGTTGTAATTTTAATATTTTCCTCAGGGAACAAACGTTTCATTATACAAACATTACATTGAATCACTTCAAATGTTTATTATATTATAATGGCAGGCAGAATAGTTTTTGATAGCTACCTACGCTCATAAACATCAACACTATTGTCATGCAGCCGCTCGTCCCTTCCAATGGGTCACAGGAAAATCGCAAAAAAAAAAGAGTGCTTAGATGTTTGTGATGGTATCATGCGAGTGAGAGATATCTCCCCGTTAAAATGGTATGGCACTCTTCAAAAATAACGTAACCCGATTCCAGTAAAGACAGTGCTATTTTTCGTTCACTTATACCGGCGTGTATACCTATGTTGTCGCGTTTCATGCAGCTTCGGATGGCTAAACGAAATTAGGTGAAAGAGGACGAAGTAATTACATAATTGATGTCTTAAGTATACGCGAATGTTAGACATTACAATAAAACTAATTTTACGGATTTTATCGCGGTTTATTAAATTATTTATGTATCCCGACGTTTCAGAGGCTTTACAGCAGCCAGCTTCTGAAACGTTGGGCTACATAAATAATTTAATAAATCGCGATAAAATCCGTACAAGTAGTTTTATTGTAATAATTTCATAATCTTTATTTAATTCTAAGCGGGACAAAAACTAATTATTACAAGTTTACTTCAATAAGTTTCATTTAATGTAATAGAGTTTTAGTTGAAAATAACGTTCCGCCGGAATATGATGGCAGCAAATTAGAACACGGCAAATTAAATATTTTAATTAGCGTGATTTTCTTTGCCTGCCTCGTTATGTAACTGGTGTGGAGACGTATTGTTATTACTATGAGTTCTCACCCACAAGCTGCACAGAGCTGTGTTCGCCCCATGCAATGCAACAATGGTAATTACTAACACTTCAGGCAAATTGGGCTACCACGACCGAGCATACGTCTGTTGTGACTATGAATGTGATTATACCGCCGCAAATCCACAGCTATAGATGAGTACCGTAAACTCACAGTTTCCGGTGGCACATTTGAGACTCCTCGCTTTCCCTTTTCATAACCTGAAAAAAATCATATCTCCTTAGACTAGAAGGATGTTGAAAAAGACGCTTATACACTAACCGATAAATATTATCGGTTATTAGCCGGCATGCTGGGAATGCCTGCACCTCGAACGCAAAGCTTTTAAATCACAAGCAAATAAATAATATATATAAATATATATATATATATATATTCAATGTATTTGTTGGATTACAAATATAAGAGCAAGTTTCGTGGCGGTAATGACTCGCCGTGAGCCCCAGAATGTTTTCCGACTCGCATAAACTAATTTATTCATCGAGATGTTATCAGGCTGTGTCGCAGTGTAATGTGTTGGCTTACGTAACACGCCTCTGATAATGAGCGGTTCTTAAATTTCGTGCCGCATAATTTTACATAATATTATGCAGCTAATTTATGTAGCTCATTTAATAGATACTTTATAATTTAGTAGCTTAATGTTGCATGTATTCCTAAATATTTTGAATTTGACTAAAGAAAGTTGTCGGCATTACAGGGCAACTGTAGCCTCTCGAGTTACCTGGAAAAGTACAAATGTCTCCAAAGAGTTTGCTCATATTAATGTGAATAGTATGTTGTATGATGGTCCAATGTGTGTTGTACGATGTATTAGGTGTATAGTCCATTATGTATCAAGTGCATGTAATATGTGCAGCCGGCTTTAATATTCGTACATCCTCAATAACGCAGAGTTTGAAGACAAATTATTCCCCGTTGACACTAAAGCATTTTCCCCACAATGAACTATGAAGCGATGAGATGGTTAGATACTCATTCAGGACTACTTTATTTCACAATGCTATATCTCGACTCTTGTCGTATACGAAGTTTACTATGCCGAATGACATTTAAACAAATTCGTCGATGATAGAATGAGACTAGACGCGGAGCGACTGCTTGTTGAAGTGGCAGTGGGCAGGTCAAACACTAAGAGATGGTATTTGGGCCAGCAAGGCATTGTAGTAGAGTCTGCATTTAATAAGTACAGAATTTTGGAAAATGATGAATCATGTGAAAAGATTCTCCGTGCTACAGCCCGTGTTATAAGCGTATTTAAGAATCCGTGTGTATACTGATTGAAGGTGATAATGTTGATAAAAGTAATGTGGTACGAGATTCATCACCATAATCCCGTTTCTGTTCACTGCTCGGCCCAGTCCTCTCCGAGTGCGCGCCCCCGTGCTACGTCCTCTGCTGGATAGCAGCTACGTCCTCAGCTATCCGTCTCTAGCTGCTGCCCGCCACCACCGTGCTACGTCCTCAGCTATCCGTCTCTAGCTG
>JAFELO010000052.1:1048055-1074587 GCA_017140195.1 Eumaeus atala | reverse complement strand
CTCCGAGTGCGCGCCACCGTGCTACGTCCTCTCCGAGTGCGCGCCACCGTGCTACGTCCTCAGCTATCCGTCTCTAGCTGCTGCCCGCCACCACCGTCACTCCATTCAGTTGCATACAAGATTTGTCATCATCTAGAGATCGACGCCCATTAGCCGAATATAGACATACAAAATTGCTTTAAAAGAATACCAAAATATGTTTTTTTATATGGAACGAAGATAGAATAGAACATCCACATAATTACTATGCCGATGCGTTGCCCTCCTTTCCCCCATCACCAATGCGCCCCATATTTACCTTACCAACCATCACACATGGTTATCAAGATAAGACGTGTTTCAGTTTACTGAGCTTCGATTTTCTCTGTGAAAGATGCGCTTATGGTCAGATACTACGCACAAAATGGCGGAGTTTGTTTGCCTGTTTACTGGTCGCTTTTTCATCCGCTATCGTGTGTGCTTATGTCATGGATTAATTATTAATTGATTTACTTCGACACAACGTAACCGGCCTATACATACCGATTTTTCTCAAATCATCTAGAATAATATACAGTCTTGAGTTTACGTGACATTACGACAACACTATATCTACTGATTTTATCGCGGTTTATTTAATTATTCAACTAGCCTGGCGTTTCAGTAGCTTTAAAGCAACCATAACCACTGGTGGACTAACTCTGAAAGTCGGGCTGGTTGAAAAATTAAATAAGCCGCGATAAAATCCATAAAAGTAGTTTTATTGCAACCCTCTGGAATAATTCAAGATAGCTAAAAGATTGCATACATCTAATATCCCGCATAACGTTAATTTATATCAAACTTTTCACAGTACCGTTTCGTCTATGTACATCGTTCCTTAATTGGCCTGTACTGTGTATCTTTTAACTTTTTCTATTGTCTATTACTATCTTTCTCATCAGCTATCATAGTGTTACAATATGTTTAATTGAAGTATATAACGACGATGAAATTATATAATATTATTATATGTAATAAACATTTATTCCAAACAATAACATTATATATGTAATTTACTACAAGGCGTTACATTCTCAATATATTTAAGGAAGGAAATTGAAATACCGAATTCGTTAATAAATTATAAGCGATTAATTACTTTAATGTTGGGTATATATTTAAGTCGAGCGATCTAATGAAAAATTTATCTTAGCAATTTACATCTAATTCACTGTAGATATGAACAATGAATGCTGAACCCTCTCCATCACAACTGTTACCACGTGTCGGTGTATAATCTATGGGGTGCCTGGCACCTTGTGTATCGAGACAACACCTTGCGATATACCATTTTCTACATCGATACAAGTTTTTTTATACCCTGAAGGGACAAACGAGCAATCGGAGCATTTTGATGACTACCGGTGCCATAGACATTCGCATGATTGTTACGCAGATACACTGCCCTCCTATCATCCCCCCTAATGGGCCACCGGTTGCTCACAAATCGAACGATATGCGACAGCGACGCTGTCACTTTACGCCGGTATCAATTGGGCGAGAAGTACTTCCCCGGTCATTCCGGACCAATTCCGTTGCGTAAGAGGATGCAGTCTCATGCACAATGCATGGCACTACCTCCTCCTATGCAGCATGACACGTCTTCCCAAAAAAATATGTTTTTATATAAAAGCGATATTGTATCCCTTCCCAGGCAAAACACATCAAAGTTATTGCGATTCTTAAAATAAAATAATATTTAAAAAGAGATAAGCGTGTAGGTACATGTGTGCACATGGAACGACAATATTTGTAAATTATAATAATTATAACCACGGTTCAAAATACTTAAGAAAAAACTTATTTTAATAGCCAGTCAAACTTACCATTTTCAGCCCAAAGGAATTATATACATGTACTTAAGGGAACCTCTTAAGGTAAAGGAAGGATATTTTATGCAGGTCTATATGTATCTTCCGAACGATTATTTTCCTTAGGATGTGCAATACTGGAAAGTCTCACAGGTTGAATCCAGACCAGATTAGTTTAGTTTAAACGTCAATCAATAGCATCTGTAAATTTTTGTTATTGTGTATCGTTATTTTCTAATTTTGTTGTTCTTTGTTCTATTTTTATTAAATAAAACGATTATTGTGATACTTTATTATTTTATATTAAATCTCTTATGTCTCGATACAAAGGGATGCGACAATATAGTGTATATAGATAAATGCTTACGATATGTTACACTATGATACATCCCTAATAATCTACAAAAAAAAATCACAACAAAAATTTTAATAACCTTCTCGCGCACTTGTATTAATAAAAATATTAATATAAAGTCGCAAACGAGCAGTAGAAGCCTTTTCACGACTACCAAAGTCTACGTACTGGCGTACAATTGTTGTGCAGACGCGTTGTCATCTGTCCCCATGTTAGGATAAAACCGACCACATGAAACACTCTGTCGCCCCGGCAGGACCGGCATATTACATACCCTATTCACTACACATGCTCAGATGCTGCACGTGCGATATATGTTGAAGATTCTCACAAGGACCATACTATAGATCTCAATCCTATTACAATCTGAAGGTACTCAATTTTATGTAAAAGTGATTTTTAAACTTTAATATTATTGAGCACACAAATCTAATAATAGTCAGATTTGATTGATTCCCAATTTCCACTTCAAGCACGCATACTGCGCAACAGAAAATATTGCCTTAACACCACCGACATAGTAACATTGTGAAATATCTAACGGGCTATAATTACTCATAAAATTAGTTAGTTAATTCCGAAGCATACGATCTAAATTAGTAATTACGGCAATTTGCCCGCTCCTATTATGCCAGGGCTCGGATAATGCACGGTGACGGAGCGCTACGTTGCCGAAATCGATTCCGCTTAGAGATCGACTGCCACGTCAGTTGGTATTGCCTTAAATATATCCCCGGGAACATTAATCAAGGCCAGATTTATATAATAATACTAGACATCCGACAATATACTCTCTATTTATTAGTGAAACGAGCGTAGATTTTAGGAAAATCGATAACATACTGAAATGCGTTTTTTTTATAATAAGGGGGCAGACGAGCAATCGGAGCCTTTTTACGACTACCGACGCCCATGAACATCCACATAATTACCATGCCGATGCGTTGCCCACCTTCTCCCCTCCCAATGGACCACCGGCTACTCACAAACCGCACGTGAGCGTGAGGTACCTCCACGATGTGCCGGCCCAATTCCGTTCCATTCCGCGTAGGAGGATGTAGTGTCATGTACCAGGCATAGCACGACCTCCTCCTGTGCAGCATGGCACAACCTCTTCCTAAAAGCTTTTAGGGACTTTTTTATAATAAGTATATTTTTTACATAAGACATGGATACAGTCCGAGGTGTAATATATCGATTGTTACCATGGTCTTGGATAAGAATTTTCGATATGGATTCCCCCCAGTTTGAGCATATATTTTAATATATGCTTAGGAGGAGGTAGTGTCATGCATGGAGCATAACTCTACATCCTCCTATGCAACGGAATCGGGCCGGCACGACCGGTGCACCTCTCACTCACTTGATACCGTCGTAAATAGACGCAGTCGCGTTTCGCGCGGTTTTTGAGTAGCCGGTGGCCCATTGGGGGCGGATGATAGGAGCGCAACGCACCTGCGAAACAATCATGAGAATGTCCACCGGCGACAGTAGTCATCTAAAGTCTCCGATTGCCCGTTTGCCCCCTTACACTATAGAAAAATTATATCATTATTTTTAGTAACAATATCTTTTATTACTGCATTGCAGCCAAACTGGACTGGCACGATTACTCTAACTCACTTGATACCACCATAAAGTGAGAGCTGTGCTGTGAATGATTATTTCTTGTTGAATATTTATAACTATGAGAGAAAATAATAAAGTTTGGTTTCAAATGTGACAAGGGGGACAAATTATAATAAGAGCCCTTGTCCCACCTCTAAGAGTCAGGGTAAAACAGTTAAAGCTTAACCCAGAGACACGGGTGACACTGTGATTCATTCATTAGTGTTCGGAACATGAAGAGTAGCGGAATAATTTTCATGCATAGAAATGTAATAAAATTATGTTATAAAGATTGTTGTCTATAAGTATCCGATATCTCGCGACGAATAAGCTCGCTGTAGTGACAACGGGCTGGTCACACGCTCAGAATAAGAGGTGGCAGATGGGCCAGAAGGTTCTTTATTGGAGGCCGCGTTTAGGAAAACGACGTGTTGGTCGACTCATCATCAGCCCTTTCCCGATCGCGCTCAGCGGTCTCTTTCTGTACCATGACGGCCTCGCAAATAGAGACTACTACTACTGCCCTCCATGTTAGGTTTTCGCCCAACATCGCTGACACGTCGTGTCCAATGATCTCTATTAAGACCAGCCTTTCAGCATCCCACGCAGGACATACTGCGAAAGTATGCTGGGCCGAACCTACATCCTTTCCACAGTTGTAGCAAATTGCCGACCGCTCACGTTCGATCTTACAAAGATAGTCACGAAAACATCCGCGACCCGTAAGTATCTGTGTAAGATGGAACGCAGCTTTTCGTTTTAACCAGGCCTCGAAGACCGGCAGAATAGCTTCCACGAGGTGCTTGTGCACGTAGCGTTCTTCACTAAGGCGAACATGCCATGTTGCGATTGCTCTGCTTCATTCTTGCCATTTCGCTGCGGAAAGGAGCACGCCTTCGTACTCTGATCTGTGACGCGGGTTCGCATGTATACCCCGTGTCCGTATCTGCTAAAATATCTAAAGGAGGAAAACGGGCTAGGATCGTGGCTGTTCCAAGGTATATTGTGCGATGCGGATAGCTACTCACCGTTGCAAGCTGTAAGAGCTTGGCTCTGCAGCGGCGGACACCTGAAAGCCTATGGGACCACACAGGAGCGTCGTAAAGTACTATAGATCGCGCAAATCCTGTATAAAGGCACCGGACTTCCTTTCCTCTTGAGGGCCCCCAGAAAAAAATAAGTAAATATCTTCATATACAGTAGGGTTCAAAAAGCACAATCTGGTCTGGATTCATTATCTTGACTTGTCTGTTATATCGAAAAAAGAGATAGAAAATCAGGAAGTTGGCGGTGTTCCACTCCCGTGCCTCAGTGGGAACGATGAACCGTCAGCCCCACACCCGATTACTCTCCGGTCGTATAAGAATACGACCCACCGGAATAGGAGAATGAGAGAATAGTGAGTGCACTTGTGTCTGCGCACACTTGTGCAATATTATATGTCCTGCGTAGTTGGTTAGTCCCTATGGTGACAATGAAATTCGACCGAACGACATTATTGTTATAAGTTCATAAATTTGATTTTAAGGGCGTATTTTTTATAACATATATGGATAAAAAGCAATCAAAGCACGTATTAATTTCTGATAACAAATATGATAATAACAATGTAGTTGATTTATTTGTGAACTTTGAATATTACCAATGACCACGACCACTCTGTCAAGAGAAAAACGACTAAGAAAATGAAGTGATTTTTACTGTGATGTGATGTACACAAATTACAAATTATCGGATATTTGCCTATATCTACATTATTTTATCTAAATCCATGCAAATATTCTGAGACTTTGTCAACAGTTGGACAGTCAGACCCACAACACAATGATCAAATTATTCATATATTTTTTATTCAAATATGGATCAGAAATACGAGCATTAGAAAAATATATATCGGACTGTTTCTAATAGTTATTGCGTGTAGTGCGCGAAACTACGGACGCGATCATTTTCTTTTTATGGATTGTACCAGCACATTCTCGACAAGTTTTATTATAACCGTAGAGTTAGCCACAGCTATTATAAAAGGAAAAAACTTTTGGACTCGTTTTGTCTATTTATCACTATCGCTTCATCTAATCACGAGGTATACGGTGATACAGGTGAATATTTCCTAACAGATTTCTATTTATTTTTACTAACTTGTATGTTACAACAGGAGTAAGAAAACGAGAGACATTTCATAGTCTGTAGGTAGTAGTAATACATGAAGGACTTATGTAAGTATTTAGTTTTACTTTATACGTGCTTTTATTGTGTAAGAAATGAAAGGAGCTGACGGAGCCTTTTGGTGACTTTCACATAAATGTTTCGGAGGTGTGTTTCTCTCCTTCTTTCACACATTTTTCGCCCTAATGGGTCATTGGAAAACCACAAACCACACGAAATGTGACAGTTATAACACTTTCTGGTGATATCATATGAGCGAGAACACCATATCATATTTGAAATATGATGAAAAATATAGTACATGAACAAGCCGCACATCACATCTTATGGATGCGCGATCTATGGCAGATTGAGCGAAACATAACACTTGATAACTTCAATTTTAGTGTTGGGAGAGAGGTTAGCTATGGTGTTCTCGTAGACAAGGTGCGATACTTTCAATCAATTTTGTCATATATATTACTAGCATCAAATTAGAGTAGGTCATGCATAATAACACCCCGAATAACAGAAAAATAAGTATCATAAGACTCAATATTAGCTTATCATTTATCTACATCTCGATGGTGTATAGCAGCTGGGCTTGGCCTGGCCGCCCTCCCTTTTTATTGGGCACTGTACGTTATTGTGCTCAAGTACTGTATCCGGCTTTGACAAGGGAGAGGAATCGGAATGACTTCGTACACCTCTTATTTTCTTCTGATTAAATTCGTTGTGGATCCCAAAACAGGGTTGTACTTGTTTGCTTGACTAGACAGGAGTACCAGCGGGCCAATATAATAATATATAAATGATGTTTTTTAAGTGTCCTGTATATTTAAAAAAACGTTTGAATTTAGTAAATTCAAACGTTTTTTTTTCAGGCAACTCTCATAACTTGATGATTATAATAGCAATATAACAAAATAAAACAACATAATGATGATAAAGTGACGAGGCGTCATACACAGACACACACACACACACACACACACACACACACACACACACACACACACACATATATATATATATATATGGCATGTGTGTGTGAATTAAGGCGTAGCAACAATTTAGCATTTATGAAGCTGATACATCATATACAGGTAAGCTTTTAAGGTATACTTTTTAAGACGTTTAAGACCTACGTAATTCTAAGAGCGGATTTTTCTAAATTTCATTACTAACGGATTATCTTTGAAAGTTTGCATTAATAATGCTGTTGAAAAGAAGAGCAGAGCCTAGTTAGTAAGAAAATAAATTTCAGTTATCTAGCAGTGGGCGCACGCAGTATACCAATGTTTTAAGTGTATATTTCTGTCAATTAAAACAACTTTCAATATATTATTTTACCAGTTTTAGATTACTGTTGAAATTTGAGTATTACATTATTGAAGTTGAACGGCTCGATGTTATGATGACGGATATTGTTAGACTCGTTAAGAAAACAATGGTATTTCAAATGAGATAGCAAAAGATAATGAAACTTAAAGATAAAGGATTCCAATTAAGTATAGAAAGAACTGTTTTCTCTTACCCGCTTCCGTAGGAAGTGGGGTTAAATTTTTAAACTGGATATTAGTAGTATATTTAGTAGGTAAGTTCTGTAATGATGATAAAGGAAAAGGAAATTGGTACACTATTTGAAAAAGAATATATTTTTTCACTAACTGCGCTCTCCATTTTGACAAGCATTACTTATTCAAATTTTTGATAACAAATTCACCCCACCAGTAATGTTTCTTTTGCATCTCAACTAATAGTGAGACTCCGCAGCGTGCCCTCTGTCCTGCTGTCCGTCTGTCTGTCACCCGGCTGTATATCACGAACCCTGATAGTGAGACTCCGCAGCGTGCCCTCTGTCCTGCTGTCCGTCTGTCTGTCACGCGGCTGTATCTCATGAACCCTGATAGTGAGACTCCGCAGCGTGCCCTCTGTCCTGCTGTCCGTCTGTCTGTCACGCGGCTGTATCTCATGAACCCTGATAGTGAGAATCCGCAGCGTGCCCTCTGTCCTGCTGTCCGTCTGTCTGTCACGCGGCTGTATATCACGAACCCTGATAGTGAGACTCCGCAGCGTGCCCTCTGTCCTGCTGTCCGTCTGTCTGTCACGCGGCTGTATCTCATGAACCCTGATAGCCTGACAGTTACAGTTTTCACTGGAGATTTATTTTTGTTGCCTTTAAATACTAAAAATTTGTAGATTATTATTATATCATCGATTATAAGCCATTACAAACTTAAATATATTTACCAACTTCAACATCATCAGTCGGATGATATCCACTGCACGACATATGCCTCCCCCATATAGCGCCATAAATCACGGTCACGTGCCACTTGCATCCAACGGCTCCCCGCCACCTTAACCAAGTCGTCAGTCTACGGGGTAGGAAACTCCGTACTCCGATGCCTATTTAGCAACTTATATGACTAATACTGTTGACTTGTAATGCTGTTACGGCCTGTTGGTACGAAATCCTCGGTGTGCGAATCCATTTTGTTGTATAAACCGTAATACGTACAGACTATTAAAAAATATTCTTCCACTGGCAAAAATACACGTATTGATTGTAAGTATTAGGTCCTTATAGATGAAATTGACGTTTTGTACGGGAGGAACAAGGAGTCGAATATTTTTGTATATAATATATTTAATTAATCAAGGTACGAAACATCGTTTTCTATGCACTTTTGCCAGCTCATAGGTAGTTCATTGATCCCTTTAGTAAAGGAACCAGTCGGACGGGAATCAACAAAATCTTTCGAGGCGATTTGGACTGCCCCATCGGAGTTTAATTTTTTCCCTTGCAAAAAGTTATCTACATTTAGAAAAAAATGGTAATCTATTGGAGCAGAGGTCCAGGAAGTACGGATGATGTCCAAAAATTGCGCTGATCACTTTCGATTATCGTAAAGAATCCATTTTTATCACAGGTAATGATTCGGTTTAAAATAACTTCATTATTGTGCCAGTTTAGTAATGTACTCAGCAGTCAACGCGCGTTTGCCGATTTGCTTCAGTCGATTCGTGAGGTCAGGCTTTTTAATCTTCCCAATTTGCTTCAAGTGAATTAAAATAGTTTTCTCACTAACATCGCTACCTACAGCTAACTCGGACGTGGTCAGCGATGGATTTGCTTCCACAATAGCCTTCAACTCTTACTTATCAACTTTGGTATCAGGCTGTGATCTGCACGTCGAAATTTCCGGAACGTAAACTTTGGAACCAAGTATCGAACTGTGTTTTCTTTTGCCACACGACCGCCATACATATCATTCACCCTTAGAGTCGTTTTCGCAGCATGAGTCATAGATGGATGCGAATAGCAGGGGATGCGAATAGTTAAGGACTGATAATGATGATGATAATAATAAAAATGAGTGGCGCAAACAGAAAAGACAGAACAAAGAAAACAAATGAATGACTGTCATCGAAGCACAAATACATGAGTAAACAGCTGAACAAATTTGAATTTGGAATTCTTTACCAAGGAGGAGAAATTTGTGATTAAAATGACCAGTACCAAAAACGCCAAATTCATATGTAAGGACCTAATATTACATATGTGTTCATGCAAAATTTCAAACCTTTTACGAAATCCATGACTGTTTAGCACTATTACATACAACAAATATATATGAAACGAATACAACAACACGCGCACAAACATTTAACGTAAGATAATTTATTGTTTTATTGCTTTTGTTTATTGTTCTCATTGAATGCTGGCATAATATTTCTTATGTACTGGTACAAAGTAAAAGTTAACAGAAACGTTTCACGAGTTGAAAATAACCGAAAGGAATTTAATATTTTGCTATTTGCAATATTATATTGCTACTGTTGCTAGTGATATATTTTCTAATAATAAAGAAGTGTTATTAAATTGTACTACTGGAAAGTTTAATAATGTTCTATTACTGCCACTCAAAAAAAATGCCTTTGTTTTGATTCTGATCTTTATTATTTTCTTTATTTAATATTTATTAGACAATGCTTTTTTGTATTTTATTAATTTGTTTTGTTTACCTTTTATTATTTTATTGCCTGAATTTACTCTTGGCTAATAATAATAACATTTGTGGTGCACCACTTTAGTCCAGCCCCGTGCTAAATATAGCAAGGACTTGTGTTACTGCTTCGATACAATGGATATTAGTATGGAGGTGGCGTGCGTATTATACGTTCAACCGATGGTACAAATGCCACTTGACGGAGGCATTATTTAAATATACGAAGTAGATTTTGCCGTGACGGGAGAAGGAGGGCAGCACATCTGCATTATGCAGACATCTATGGATGTGGGCAATCTAACAACAGTCTCCGAACACTCATTTTCCTTCCTACACAATAAAAACACTACTAGGGAAAAATTAGAGGAACAGGATACGAAAATATGCGCTAGCACCTCTTTCTCTCTTTTTAGCCCCTCCAGTGATATTTAAAACATCATTCTCTCTTTTTATCGTCACTAGCTTATACCTCCCTCTCAACGTTCGTTGGCTTCGTTTTCGTCACGCATTCACCACCCCATTTCAAACGGGCGTGAAGAAATTTTTTAGAACTACCTCAAAAAATTACATCTTCAAAATTTTGCAGACAGGGCGTAAATATTGAGATAACTACTAGAACACTAGACAAAAACTATGGCTTGGTATTTTCAAACAAATTGTCATAAAATTATAAGTTTCATCTACATAATTTAGCACCATATAGTTAAGATTGTAAACTGCAATTTGTTGATAGAACTAACAATATAATTCATAACTTTCTCTAGGTAGAGCTTGTTTGCCGCGCTGGTCGCATCTGGTATAAACAAATCTGAGCTTATGTTGCCAGATGGCAACAATAGTTTGGTTGAAGTATTGGCTACTGTTATGTATTTTCATATCCACATTAATGATATGACTGCTTCTGCAGGACGAAGTGGATTAATAATTATATTTCATGTAGAGTAGGGAAAAAATACTTTTAAAATTAGGTCCTTACATATGAAATTGGCGCTTCTCATACTGGCCACTTTAATCACGAATTTCTCCTCTTTGCTAAGTTATTAATTAGTTTTTTTTTCTTTTGTTTTTTTTCGTTAGCGTCACTCATTTTACAAAATGGAGAACTTAAAATATTTACGAGTACGAGATCCGCCGTGGTACTAGTACTGCGGAAACGTCTTTAAGGGTGAATAATGTATACGGCGGTCGTGTTGCAAAAGAAGACACAGTTCGTTTCATATTGTGCTTCGATGGCCGTAATTCATTTGATATTTTTTTCTTTTGTTTTTTTTTTTCTGTTTGCGTCACTCATTTTAAAACTGGAAAACTTTAAATATTTACACGTACGAGTTCCGCCGTGGTAGTAATACTGCGGAAACGACTCGAAGGGTGAATGATATGTATGGTGGTCGTGTTGCAAAAGAAAACACAGTTCGTTTTTTCGTTCCAAAGTTTTCGTTCTGGAAATTTCGACCTGCAGAACAAGCCCCATGGACGGCTTAAGACCCAGGAGTGAAGAGTTGAAGGTTATTAGATCCTCACGAATTGGCTGAAGCAAACCGGTAAACGCGCGTCGACTGCTGCGTTACATTACTAAACGGCATAACACTGAAGTTATTTTAAATCGAATCATTACCTGTGATGAGAAAAGGATTGTTTACGATGATCGAAAGCGCTCTCCTGGCCGGTAAGCCAAATCCTGCCCCTTGCGAAAATTAACCCCAAAATATTACTTGTGAACATTTGGTGAAATAGTACCGGTATTGTTAATTACAGCTTTCTCAAATCTGGCCTGACTATTACGGCTGATGTCTATGGTCAGCAGTTGTAAACCATTATGGAAAAGCTTGCGGCTAAACAACCTAGGCTGGTCAATCGCTCAACGCTACTGCTGCTTCATGACAACTCTACACCACACTCTACACAACAAACGGCTACCAAATTAGAGGAGCTTCAATTGGAAAGCCTGAGACATTCTCTGCATTCCCCGGACCTTGCTTTAACAGACTACCTTTTTTTTTTTTTGAAATATGGATAACTTCGTGCAAGGGAAAAATTCAACTCCGATGGGGCAGTCCAAATCGCCTTAAAAAATTTATTGATTCCCGTTCGACTGGTCTTTTTAGTAAATAGATCAATGAACTACCTATGAGATATATGCTTACCTTACATACATATAATTTGATTAATTAAATATATTACATTAAAAAATATTCGACTTTATGTTCCTCCCATACAGAATACCAAATTCATATTTAAGGACCTAATATTATAAATGCGACAATCAGTATGTATGATTTTTTAATACAGAATAGGGGGGCAAACGAGTAATCGGAGCCCTTTTACGACTACCGACGGCATGAACATACATATAATTACTATGTCGATGCGTTTCCCTGCTTTACCCCCGGATACAACCAATGGGCCACCGGCTACTCATATACTGCATGAAAAGTGACACTGCCTCCTCTTATGCAGCATGGCACTGCCTCCTCCTATTTAGAATGGCACTACCTCCTCCTATGTAGAATGGCACTACCTACTAATATGCATAATGGCACTACCTCCTCCTATAAAGAATGGCACTACTTCCTCCTATGCAGAATGGCACTACCTCTTTCAAATTTTTTGTTGGACATTATTTCTCGCAAAAAGTACTCAACGCAATGGACTAAAATAGGAAAATTATAGATTAAAATCTGAAATAATTTTCCTATATCATTTGTAACGAAAAATGAACTATTCCCCTTGGATTTCCCGCTGTAACCGTGGGGCACAGCCCATATCCATATTAATGTTATATATTGGAAATTTATGATTCTACAGCTACACCGCTAGACCGGTTTGTATAAATTTGGTATGTACATAGATAAAGAACCTAGTTCAAAAATAATCTTTTCACGTCAAAAAAAAGAACGAAAGGGCAAAGGTTTGCACAAAAGAATCTAAAGAAATACGATACAACAAATCCACGAACATAGATATGAAATATTTTTAATGTGGCATTCCAAGAAAAAAACGCTGCTTATTTGAAAGAAATTGACCAGTTCAAAACGGTATTGTCATAACGACCTAATAGAAAATCCATACCCTCATTTGTACGTTAAGTACAGCTCTAGTTGAGCTGTATTTAACGTACAAAGGCTTAGCTAGGTCAAAGTGTTAATAACATTTTGATAAGACTGAGAAGTCGGTTCTTAATGCGTTCCATGTTATACACAGCGTTCTACATATGACGACGGATTGGACTGCCGCCAGTTATGCTGGAGGATATATGTTAAGCCAGTAATCTTGATGAATTTCTGTACATGTATCGTATAAATCCTTGGTAGCAGTTCGTTAACAACAAAGAAATTTTTACTTTATTTTGTCGCCTCACGTTTTTCACGATCGTATTAATCCGATATATCCGAATGAACTACTGTTGATAACATTTCGTAGATTGGAAAATTGACTCGGATATTTTGTATGTAGGTAAGACTTCTTAAGGAGTTGTAACATGCAGCACAGGAGGAGGTAGTGCCTTACATGGTACATAACACTACATCATCCTATACAACGGAATTGGGCCAGCGCGGCCGGGGAAGTACCTTTGGCAGACTTTATGCCGCCGTAAAGTGCACCTAGCCGGTGGCCCATATTATAGAAGGATTATTTAAGGAGGCTGTCATGGAACAAAATTTTCTTTTTCACGCACTATTCGCATTTCGCAGTTTTTTTTCGTATTTTTTAACGATGCATTGTTATTAGATTTTGTTGAAAAATTTGATGATTTATTTTAAAAAGAAATTAAGAATGTTTTTTTAATAAAAATCAGTTAAATATCTTTTTACGAATTTGAACCCTTATGTTGCAGCTGCACAAATTATTGACAACTATCTGTCCCGGCAGACGATGTTCTGTCATCAATTGAATTATTTGTATTTTTGTAAATCGATTAATATTTATATCATCATCAGTGATCATGAATGGTATAATAATGATCCGGTATTTTGCACTTATTTTATTACTATATCGAGAGCTACGGTTTCTTATGAATATTTAAAAGCTGGTATTTTTCCGATTATAGCACATTTCTTTAATAGTCAGCGTACATAATAAGTGAGTATACCTAACGATAAATATTAAATATTTTCACTGAATATTTGATAGCCGATGATAGAAAATCATTTAAATTTTTTTTTTTTTTTATGAGTTGGAGGGTAAACGATTAGGAGTTTAGTGACTACCGCCACCCATACATATTCTTGCGGAGACAACATGTATATCAAATGCATTGCCAGCCTTCAAAGAACAATTGGGCTCACGTAGGTCATATGGGATCGGAAGTGCCGACAGTTGGTTCCACAGTGCTGTTGTACGCGCTAAGAAGCGAAGATACTTAGATCGCAAAGTTGTAACATTATTTGCGAATATTCACCTACATCCCACCAAAAATCGAACATCGTCTTGTGGTTGTGTGTTACTTCACGTGAGGACGGAACACCCACCTAACTGAAGGAGGATGGTGAGAGGGACAGATTGTATGATCATGCGGATAATTGCAGACTTCGGTGGGGGTTTGGCATTACGTCATCCGACACCTTTTTTTCTTCATAATTTAAAAAAGAAAATCCGACACATAATTGGTCAACGGTGCAATAAAGTAATAATAACATCGTCGTAGCCGAATTTCGGCTACATCGGCCATCTCTATCTCTGCCATCTGCTAGGGACATTTTATAGTTCACAAGTGTTTGCGCAGACTCAAGTGCACTCCCTATTCCCAAATTCTCCTATTCCGTTGGGACGGCAATCCGATACGACCGGAGAGGAATTCGTTGCAAGACGAAGTGGCACGGGGGTGTAACACCGCCAACCTCCTCACTCCGGACAGTTACTAGAATTTAGAAAAGTCCGACCCGGGATTTGAACTCGGGACCTCACGTCTGTGGTTGAACATTCTTACCACTGGACCACGTGGCAGTTGCAATATAGTAGACACTTTACGTAAACATTCCGTCTTTATTTCGTTTGTTGACAACATCGACACATCTACATGAAAGATCCTTCTCGGAGAAGGTAGTGAGGGAGCGAGTGCCATAAGTCACTTTCTTCTTTTCTTCTTCTTCATTCAATTCCTTACAATTCCTATTATGTCCTAAAAACATAAACCATGATATATAAGTCCTCATTATAAACATTGTGTACAGATTAAAACACCATCTCATTTGCCTATGCACGTAATCGAGTATAAAATCTCTCAGTCGACCATTAAAGAGATAAAAATAACACAGTTTTTCCATTCCACTTAGCCGTAATCGATTATTCAATATCCAGCGACAAGTTGGAAGGAAAATGAGTCACATTGTTCACCATTTAGGAGAAACAATGTATGGCAAGTACGTCATGAAATTCAGCTTAAGTAAATTGCCCGTCCTTGGAAGAGGATGAAAATTTTATATCGTATATGGATGGGGTGCGATCAAAACAACCGACTGATTCGAAAGTGTTGAGATGGAGCGATTTACACTATACGATATGTTGATTCCATTTTGTATTTAAATAAACATGAAGACTATCAAAATAGAATGAAAAGGCTTCTTTACAGGAGTTATAATTTAAACATCTTAAAGGACGGCAACCTCGAACCATGCGGATATCTATGGGCGGCGGTAATTACCTACCACCTCCTCGTTTGCCCCTTATCCTATAAAAAAAGAAGGACATAAATTTCTTTTTCTTAAATTGATTTACTGCAAATATTTATATATTTTATCAAATCTCGTTTCTTTGATGCTGGCAAAATATTTTCCAATGTATTTTATTACTTTAACCTATATAAATGATAAGAGCAGTATTTTTATATGGTATGTAAAAAATACTTAATATTATCATTCATTCAAGAAAGTGTAAATCAGATTTTAGTCAAGTACCCATTTTTTATATTCAGATTCAAGCTTGAGTTGTGAATGGCCCCTCAGATTATGTATATTTTTTAATCACTATTTATAAATATAGTAAAAACAACAAAGCTACTGGACAACAACAGTAAAGTCAAACCAGCAGTTTATAAAAATCAAACTAGCAAACTATTCTATGGTGCAGAAGCACGCTGATAACAATAATATAATAACACCACGATATCGTACCGGATTATTTAAATCCACTCATAGCATATAACTCGACAGTCTAGTCAAGGTGCAAACGATAACAAGATTATTTTGCAAAAATGTAAGAACTAGGTATTTCGTTTCAATATAAAGGATAGACAAACTATTACGTTTTACATTTTTCTGAATAGACTTTTCGCATATGTCGAGAAAACGAAGCCATGCGTGGTCTACCTTCACTCAGTCCCCACTTTACACCACCGGAAACTTACAAACCCTGCAATAGCCAATATGGGACAGAAATAGGATAGATGTCGTTTCACATCGATCTCATGCGTGCGAGAGAGAGTGAACAATGGCAATATCTCTTACAAATGACATGCAAATATTTAAGACCTGTTCGCTAGCGGACCATCCAAATATTTTTGCGATAGTGGTCTTATTAGGTCCGAAGCTAGGCATAATTCTAATAAGCTCGCCTACCTTCCTGTACGTGTATGGGTTAAATATATTCTCTACACAAGAAATAAATTTTCCTTACATTCGCCAGCAAGACTAGAGCTAGCTAGAGTTTGTGTAAATTATACCTCACATTCAGAAAGGTCAGCCGATGTAAAGATGTGCATCGCACCTAACATATCGAGTACTATTCTGTTGCTTTGGCCCTAATTATGACAAATCCACGGGTGTTGTGTGTCTATTTGATACACTCCAAGATTCCTCTGCACGTGTGTAGGCCTCTTAAGTTAAAAATAAATATAAAATCTAGCCAACTATCGACTCGATGCTCATAGACATCGGCATGACTGTCATGCCGATGTGTTGCCCTTCTTTACGCACCCCTTCAACTGCACATCGAATACTCACAGACCGCATGAAGCGCGACAGCGTTCACACACTCTTTGGGGTAGTGTTATGTGATAAAATTTCTTGTTTACTTCACAAATTGGTACATGTTTAAATGTAAAAAAAGGAAAAGTAACAAAATAAGCAATCCAATTATTAATCGATGAGAATGAGCCTCCAACAAGACTAAAAATACTGGGAATTTGTTAAACTTGTATTTTTATATACGTAAATATTTTCAATTCAATTTGTGTCATTTTAAAATATGGCTCACGTGAAATCGGTAAATTTGGAGCTCTTGGCGAAAATAATATGTTCACAGTGATAATTTATGTACTTTTTATACTTCACATTGACGCGGGTGATAAATATTTATGCCTGCCAATATTTATATAACAAAAATATATGTTCATCCAATGTTTATAGGTGTTCACTGCTTAGTAAGCGATTTAAAGGCCCGCCGTATGGTAAAAATATGGCGAGTAAAGCGTTGCGTAACTCTTTAACGAGCGTACAGACGTTGCGTATGTCACTTATTTTATTTCAGACCTGAACTTATGCTGTGGAAGCGAAGAGAAGCACAATACAACTGACAAAAATTCGGGCGACGATACTAGGTTTGGGGTCGTAAACGGGTCCGACCCCCACTCTTCCACAGATGGGACAGATGCATCCCGAATATTTTTCTTAATTATTATATATACATACATATATTATTTTTAGACATAGTCTCCATCTAGTTCAACACACTTCTTCCACAGGACCTGCAACTTGTTTATCCCCTCGAATAAAAAAGATTCCGGAAGGTCGTCGAAATAATCGTTTACTGCGAATATCACCTCATCTTTGGTCGAAAATTTCGAGCCACCCAAATGTTTTTTTAAATTTGGAAATAAATAATAATCCGAGGGGGCTAAATCCGGCGTGTAAGGTGGGTGGGGCAGCAAATCGTAGCCACAATCTTGGATTACAGACATTGTTTCAACAGAAGTGTGAACACGTGCATTGTCTTGATGAAACAAAACCTTCTTACGCAACATTCCCGGCCTTTTTTCTTTTATTTCTTCCAGGAGTCTTCGTAAAAGGTTACAATAATAACTAGAATTTATAGTTTGACCTTTTGGTAAATAATTAACCAAAATAATGCCCTTCGCAACCCAAAAAACAGAAGCCATGACTTTGTTAGTCGACAAAACGTCCTTAGCCTATTGCGGTATAGGAGAGTCCGATCTTTTCCACTGTCTGGATTGTTTCTTTGATTCTGGAGTATGGTGGTGAACCCAGCTTTCATCCACGGTAACAAATCGAGACAAAAAGTCCTCGGGATCAGTCTCAAAAATTTCCAAACAGTCTCGCGAAATTGTGTGTCGAACTCGTTTTTGTTCAGCTGAAAGCAACCTCGGGACCCAGCGAGCAGAAACCTTATGGAACCCCAACTCTTCCGTTATTATCTGTTGCACCCGGCTATAACTAATGTTTGTTATCTCAGCTATCTTACCAATTGTCAAACGTCGGTCACCCAGTACGAGGTGAAAAATTTGTGGCAGAAAATACTTTACCCCACTACAGCCACCCTAATCAAAGTATATTGGAGTAACCCCGTGTATATTAAAGTAGCTGTTTCTTGGACATATAGAACGTGGACTCGTGAACACAACGTAATCTCCAATCAACGTAAAAGCATGTAAAGTAGGCAACAAAGCCATTGGAACGCTTAAGCAACAAACACGAAACTTTGTCGACATCGTCGATTTGATGGGACCAATTGACCGGTCAAGCGCGGTTACCTTCCGTTCCAAATAAATGGGTTGAGCTGGAGAAAAAACGAGGTCACCGGCCACTTTGAGTGAGGTCGTCAATTACTGGGAACGACTAAGAAAATATATTTATACGTCCAGTAGATGAGTTGGCTTAATACAGTTCTTTAACGAACCTCTTAATTCAAAGAAAACAGGCCCTAGTTTATCACGCGAAATGGTTAGTAATGAATAATTTGTAATGCTTAAAATTGCGGTTGTGCCGTTTTTATTGGCGATAAAGTTATTCGTGCCTGGTATTCGTGTCTATTTAGTATAATCACAAAGTTATAAATCAAAACCAGCAACTAAACATGAATTCTGCGTGTGTCACTGATACAAGATATATTGCTGTTTTAAAATCAATATTTTGTTATAAAAATAAACTATGGATCTTTCACACCACGTTAGCCTAGCTCTGTTCTGTACTTTATGTACTTGTGTTACATGCACTAGACATGCATCATATTTTTTTATAAACTTAAGAGATAATATACATATAATATAATTTTATATAATTTATTTTTTATTATAGAAATACATATAATTTATTTTTTGTTATGGAAATACATATAATAGATTAGCCTGGGTGATATTCAAACCTACCTCGAAGGGGATATCGATATCCTATGAGGCGATGGCTTCCTTCTGCTCGATATCGATATCCTATGAGGCGATGGCTTCCTTCTGCGGGACAGTCGTCTCCCAGAAGGACTCCCCTGCATTCCCCTGCGTTAAAAAAAAGGTGATAATCGAACCTGTGACCTTTGGCGAAACATGCTCGGCGTACCCTGAACGGGTATCAGTGCGCCTATCGGTCGGACGACCGATAGGCGTTTAGACGTAACATTAGAGAGTAAAATGACTTAAAATGATTTTATTAATTCATGACATATCATAGATTTTTGTTATATCTTGGTTATAAAACACGTATACACATGTAAATATCATTAGCCATTGGCATGATTCAAACCCACAACAACCCTTAGGGTAAGGATACGCATAGAACTCGCACATTTCCAACTGAGCCGTTCCGTCGTTGAAATGTTGTAATTATAGAAATATATACAGCAATACATTAACAATTTTAACAAATTTCTGCCTCTGCGAATATTACCAGATCTATTTACCGAAATCCTGAATATGAATTGTTCAGAAATATATTTTAGAAGATATATTTAAACGGGACATTACCTGGGGAAAACGCAAACCGAACTTTCTGAAGTTTTAAAGGGGCATCTCGTAGGTCTCGTCGTCTCGTATCTCATATATTGTTCCTTGTGGTATCCTGCGTGTCGACCGGGAGATATGCTTACTGTATAGTTTAGTAGTGTCATCTTAGTTTTAAATATTAAAATAAACTAATTCGCAAGAGAAAGTGGCATGCTGCATTACAGCTGATTTAGGCAGGCACGAGCATAGCCCCATCGTAAAATCACATCTATGCTCTCGCGTTTCGTGCGTTTTTGGGTTTTTATGGTCCATGTGGTGATAAAATGGCAAGGAGCAACCTTCACCATTTCCCAGTGCTCCCTTTCATTTTTTAACCGAAATGAAACCAGACCCAATCCCTAAAAAAGTCCATTTCGAAAACACGAATCCGGGTTTCCTAGACGATGTTTTTCTTCACCGTAAGAGTACTCGAAAAATGTTATCAGTTTAGAAAAACATACATGCCATGTTTGAAACTTAACCAGGATGGAAGCCTAAAGTGCTAATCACTGGATCGCCAAAGCTCACTCCATGGGGAATAGGACTGATAAACGATAATAAATTTGAATATCTTTCAATGTTTCGTACTTCTTTTAATTCTTTTTAAAGAGACCGCGTCATTATTAATGCTCAAAGCCAATTTCAAAGATCAAAGGGAAGGAAACCATAATATAATGGATCTCTAAAGTTATTCAAAAATGGATTTTTTTGTTGAATAGGCAGGCGCCGTAGGCTTTACAACTGGGGCGCCCTCACGCTCGAGTACTTATTTGCTAAGAGATGAGCCGGCGTTCTGTAGGGACAGCCAAAAAATAACAGTATCCCTTTAATAGGGATTATTATTTTGTATATTTTTATTCAAAGTTTTAGTAGTCGAGGCAAAAGGATACAAAATTTAGTTGCAGCCATTTTGTATAAAATTTTTATTAAAACATTGCTTAGCTTTAAATCCTGGGTTTGGTTGAGGTGCTACAACTATGAACGTTATATGATGTCTTATAAAAATGTTAACAGCTACGCTGTCGCTTTTCGAGCGTAGCTGGTGGCCCATTGGATGGCAGGTAGAAAGGGATGAAATGCCTCTACATGCCAATAATGCAGATATATATGGGCGTCGTTTGCCTCCCTATACTATAAAAATGTAACCACACGCAAAAGATCAAGATCACCCACAGGCCACACCAAAATTTTTGTGTTTCCAGGGACGTGAGCCAAGTATCAAGTAGATTTTTTTCTCTCTGCAAGTGGTGTTACATCATAGTGCGAGCAACACAATTACGTAAATTTATTGCTGAGAGTCTCCAAAGTTACGTTAAAGTAGCTTTGTCCATTCCGTAAATTAAATAAATTACATTAACAGACCCAGGTGAAGTCGTACACGAGCTTGTACGGTATGAAGCAGAACATTACTCTAACCAATAAGCGTGGCGCGCACTATTTGGCAACGGCAAGCGGAAATGTTAACGTAAAATATGCCAACCGATAATGGGCAATCGTAATTCATGTAGGACCCACGTGGTTTGGACATTGGTCAAATAGCAGCACACAGGGGTATTTTGAGAACACCAGCAAGCACTTAGGTGCTGTACGACTGTCGGCACGAGCGGCGTTAAGCATGTTTTTGAGCCATACTTTTTTATTCTTTATCTTAGTCACATCCATATTATTAAGAGGGGGGGGGGCAGTGATCAGTGATGGTATAAACATTTTTATTTTAACAATGGACTTAGCCTATTGATAGAGCACTTATAGCAATCCAATGAAGCTACATTGGGCTTCTCTTTGCACTCGCAGCATAAGTTTAGGTACGAAATAAAATTTCCAAGTTCTTAGGGGTCAAAATTCCCGAACTCTACATATCCTCCTATGCAACGGTATGGGACCAGCACGACTAGGGTGGTAACTCTCGCTCATAAAATACCGCCGTAAATTCGGCATAGTAATTATTTGGATGTTCTTAGGCGTCGAAACTCGTAAAAAGGTTCCGATTTCTCATTTACTGCCTTATTATATATAGATATATTCGAGTATGTATATTCGAGTTATTAGAGAATATTTAACCATATAACCATATTTTTGGCGCTGCTTCGCATGATTTTTCATACCGCACGCCTCAATTTGTTTCTTAATGAAAAAAACTTCCGTACTAAAATCAAATAAATGTAACGAATAAAATAGGTCACAAATGGCACAGGTAAAGTGCAAAGTTTACTTTAGATATTAACACCTTACTGAGAAAACTCGATAACATTGAGTCGATGTCAAGTGACACTTTATAACTTACGGTCTCAGTATAAAATAGTTCCGTAAGTCTTCTCGGGGATACATAAAGTGATTCTGAGTGCTATAGCTTACAGGCCAACAGCAGCTGCCGATATTCAAACATTTTCTACGTAATACTTTACAAATATTGAATCAATCTTTTTCATGAATACTCCTATATAGAGATCAAATATTATCTCCATTTACATTTTTCCTACATTCTTTTATCCCTACATTCTTGTGCTATGTTTAGATGATAGCATTTTCTTGTTCGAGATAGTGTACTCCTACGAAATATTTCTAAGTTTATTACGCATCGTTTGAGTTTACTAACACACTTCAAACAAATGTATGTCAAAATAATATTGCCGATCGCAGCATTAGATGGAAAGGTTTTTTTTGTGTTAACGTAACACAATAAACGATTACAATTGATTATATCCGCGTTATATATGTGTGATAAACATGAAGTAAATAGAAATTCAGAAGCCGAGGTGCTTGTGTGTTTAAGACATATTTGGCTGTGGTATTCGTAATTAACATGGTTATGATATTCTTAACAAAAGAGACAGAGAGACTGACAATCGAATAATGATTTTGTTGTATTTTATACTAGTCAGGTCCCGTGGCTTTGTTTGTGTTATTGTTATTACGCCGAGACTGATTAGCTATACAAACAAAAACGTTAAATTCAAATCCTCCTATTACTTGCAGAGACTAGCGTGTGCGAACAGACACACATACTAACATGCAAATAGACATATGTTTCCTTCAAGCTTTTTCTCTGCCGATGATTCCTTATCACCCTGTTATTATTTTTTTTTGCAAAATATTCAATCCACCAACTGACACACTTATTATATACAGATTGTATATATGGTCAAATCTAAAAGTTTAACGATTTCTTAATGTTTTATTGATAAAACAATACAAAAAATTGCACAAGGGACTATAGAAATATTTTCTGCTGAGATTTCCTAAAGCCAAGAACCGCATTAATTAAAATACAGCGCCTAGCGTCCTAAGCTTGTGCTGTCGCTGCAAAGCCGCAGCAACGTGAAACCAGTACATTGTGGACACCACTGCAGCAAATGTTTGCGGCGCGACACCGCAGCGCGTCGTGTGCACCGCAGCTATTTTTATAATGCCGAACTTCACTAGATTTTCTTTAAATCCTAGGTAAATTGTTTTTTTAAAACTTGTACACTAAACATCGTTTCACACATATGCAAAAGTGAATCGTTTTAAGCTTTCATGATTTGTATTCATATTTTTATACTGTACACGGGACTTAATCACGAGCCACTTTAATCGTAGTGTTGAAGCTCTCGCCGTTTCGACCGTAATTCCACGGCCGTGGTCACGTGACTGATGCTCCATGGTGTCACCATCTCATAGCCGAGGGTTCATTGAACTACCTATCCATTACAACACTATAGTATAAGAGTAAACAGAGAGATTTTCACTGTCTTCACGTCTGCAGATGCTCAATGTCTTTAACAATATGAAAAATGATTTGTTTTTTTTAATATCTGAGAACTTACCACGCGAGCTAAATACAATTAGGACAAGTCCTTAGAGAAGATTTATATTATAATATCAAAACTTATAATTATAGATAAACATCCATGACCTAGGCGGGAATCGAGGTTACTATGGCGGACGTCAAGTGCGTGTGCGCAAATATATCATCAGGGTACCTCCACAGCTATTCAGTCCACTAAGAGACCGACTCCCGCACCACTGAACGGTTTCCCCGCACTATATGACAACGCCACCAACTTTAGGACAGTGTAGTGGGCTGAAGTTCCCTTCCTCGGCCCATGTCCCATGCGTCCCCCTCCTCCTCCTCCTGGTTTCTAGTCACCTCTCATAAGAAACGTGCAGAGGCCCTTCGGTTTAAGTGACTTTATTCAAGGTATCTGGGTTCACTCCAGACTACTGAGTCCCATCGCCACGACAAGGCTTAAACCATGGTGGTGAAGACTCTTTTAATGCTTTAATTTTCACTTATAACTTTTTCATTAATCAAATCTAATTTTACTAAACTAAATGGACATTTGCACTCGTGTTGAATGCATCAATAGATAGAACGCGTTGTCATGAAGTTGCAATAAGTATGGAAGTGTTTTGTGGACGATACCCGACAGAAACAGGTCACAGCGGCGCGGCGCAGCGCTCTTGCTCGATATAGCGACTTAGAAATATTGCAAAGAATCATTTCAAGTTCTCTTTTATTCATGAGTGTTTATTCTATTACTATATTTATTTTTAGCATCAGGGGGTAAGCGACCAAGCGCGGAGATTTTTTTATTACTACTGTGACTCAAACACATCCGTTTAATTGTTATGTAGACTGTGAAACTCCTCCCCACCTACCCTTCAATGGGGCACCGAAAACTTGTAAAGCTCAAGAAAATGGCATCGTAGTTCTCACTTATAACCAATACTAAGTGTGTTTGAAGTCACCAAAAGACCGACTGTTCTTTTGATCCCTTACAACAATTTATATTTAATTTAATAGAATACCATCTGATGTTATAACAGTCCTAGACATGAAAACAAGACCAGCCATCAAGAAAATAGGATTTCTTATCTCACAATGTTCCTCAAAAGCCTTACAAACATGGAGTGGGGCCCGAGGGAATAAGGCTGAGTGCTTCTGCTGCAAAACAATAAGGAGCTAAGTTGCGGCTCTCCAGGTCAGACGAGAATTCTTGAAGCTGACCGTTTATTATAACTAACAATAGTTCATTACAATCGGAATTTATTAGATGGGTCAGTCATGGAGTAAAGTTAACATTTCTAAGTCCAATATGGTTTTTGTATTGCCTCGTGGTCTAACAGCATGTTCAACCGCAGACGTGAGGTCTCAAGTTCGAGTTCCGTCGAAGCAAATTATTATTGGAATTTTTCGATTTGATTTCTAATAACAGTCTTGAAGTCAGGAAGTTGGTGGCGTTCCACCCCCGGGCCTCGGAGACAACGCTAAGCCGTAGGCCCAGCGTTGTACTTTTCCGGACGTATTGGATTGCCGTCCCATCGGAAGTGGAAGGAGTGCACTTGTACCTTCGCACACACTTGTGCACTATAATATGTCCTGCAGTTGGCTAGTCTCTATAGAGATGGTCACCGTGCCCGAAATTCGGCATACACCTCTCCAATCTTTCTCCATCTAGTACGATTGTCAGGTTCCATCATCCACATAGGTCCTGTTGTGGCTTTTATGTCATCGGACCACCTGGCAGGTGGTCGGCCCGCTCTTCTCTTGCCTATCCGGGATCTCCACTCTAGGACGCGCTTGCTCCATCAGTCATCGTGTCTTCTGAATACGTGGTCAGCCCAAGCCCATTTCAGCTTGGCGAATCTTTAACCCACATCAATGACTTTGGTGCGCTTTCTGATGAGCTCGTTTCGGACTTGATCGTGCAGCGCATTGCCCAGCATGGATCGGTCCATGTTACGCTGCACGATTTTCAGCTTGTGATCACCCCGGCGGTTAGCGACCACGTCTCACAAGCGTACATCAAAGCCGGTTGCACACACTGATTAAAAACTTTGGTTTTTGGAATTTTTTATTTCAGGACGAAACTCATCTTACCGAAGGCTGCCCACCTTAATTGTTTTCGTCGCTTTATCTCTGCCCTCATTGAATCTCGGACAAACTTTATCACCTGCCCGAAGTATATGTACTCATTATTACTAGTACGTCATTATTATTATTAAATTCTATGTATAGACAGATAATAAGGACGGTCATAATAAGAGCTGGTGGCATGCTGCATTGCAATCAAATTGGGCTGACATAACTAGGGTCACATGATACCAACGGAAAGTGACAGCTAGGCTGTCGCGTTACGAGGAGTTTGCGAGTAGCCAGTGGTCCATTATACGTGAGATGAAAAGTATGGTAACGCATCTGTATGACAGTATTTCGGATGTCTACGGGCGTCAGTAGTCTAGAAAACCTTAATTGCCTACCTATACTATACTATAAAGACTTAGTTAGCAGGACATAAAGTAAACGAGGGAATGTATATAAAACCAGGTGACGCGTGCTCACTTCGATAGGCGTAAAAATGTTTAATAGTACTGAAAAGTAGTCCTTAGCCCCAAATGTAATTTTTAAAAAGAGACGGAAATTAGTACCTAATTTAGTTCAGCTGTAATGCCATTAAAATACGCTTTGAATCACAACCAAAGGCTTCGGCAACCCGAACATCTTCACTGTAAGGAACACCATTGCCAAAGGCTCTCAAGGGAAATGCGCTGTTATGGGAAATCTCAAGCTGACCTATGGCCTACACATTGGATTAATAAAGGCGAATCCACAGTGCGAAATCAGATTCCCGACTCGAAAACCGACATTATATATAGATATATATA
>JAFELO010000052.1:1032053-1048021 GCA_017140195.1 Eumaeus atala | reverse complement strand
TAATGTCGGAATATTTGGAAACGAAAACAAATTATTATACCTGATTTATCTCAATATACTCCAGCCAGATATGTGGTATGACTGCGGAGCCCTTGAATATATCACGCACCATGTTCTGATCTGCCCCTCCAGTCCAGCCGTACACGCTCAATTACGTCTTGACTTCTATCGCCTAGGGGCAACATCTTCATTTATTCATTGTCTTACCGGACCAATAATTAAGCAGCATTTGTGACAGAACATTCAATGGTTTCAGCCCTTAATATCATCATATATCTCTGCCAACCTCATTAAAGAACTGGCGCGAGGACGTGTTGTTCTTGTATAACTCAATCAATCGCTAAACACTCAAACCTTTAGATTCTTTGATGTAGCAGTATCCCGTGGTATAAGACAGTATCCCGTGACAGTATTGAAAGTAGCTGTATCCCGTGGTATAAAACCTTTATCATGAAACCATTCATTTTTTTAATAATAGTATTTTCAGGTCATTTAGAATCCTAAATTGTAACCAATATTTGCGTCAAATTTAATTCAGATCCCTTTAATAGGTTCTTTTGCGTAACAAAAGAACACAAAATGTTTTGGACGTGAAAAAAACAAACACTAGCGCCACTAATCGCATTTACGATGTAATTAGGATTATCTTTTATTACTCACTATCTCTAGGTTTTTAGTTTTAAGGTATCTTTAAGCCTATTTCACTTTACTTTTCTTTTCTCGTACTTTTGGTTTTGCTGGGAAAGCAAATGTTTTTTTTATACTTGCTATAATGTTAAAATCAATAGAAAGTAACAAACTTAATATATTTTAAAAGCTGTAACAACTGAACTAATACAATATGAACCTCCGCAAACCACTCAGATAGCAAAACTGTATTCATTATATCGATAAATCAAAGTGCGGGATTCTATAGAACAAAGAAACAAAGAAAAAGAAGACGCACAGTGCAAAACGAGCTTTACGATTTCGTATTTGTATTCCCAGGTTTGCTTTTCTAAGCAGAAGCCTTGCTCCGGGTAACGGGTGGCCTCCATATATCAGAATTCGGGATGAATCTAAATCTTTATATCGTTGGCTCCCAGCCCGCTATTACAATGTTCGGTCAGAGGGCCACTGGCTGTTTTATTGAAAAAAGTCCATGTTTTACAAATGCATTCAATTTCATTTTATCTATGAAGCCAACGTAACTTTATTCTTTGGGTTTTATCTAATATTCATTCAAAAGGTACATGTATGATGCCGCATGTCACTTACCATTTTACTAAGAGATAGTGACATGTCGCATTGCAGCCGAATTAGGCCGGCTCGGCATTGTATACTATAAATTAAAGAACTAAAAACTCGACAATTAACTGAAAAGGAAAAACAAGGCTAGTTAGTAGACGGACCCATTATTTACTTCATAAATAATGGGTCCGACTTTACAGGCGATTAGGTCACCATTAGGTAGCCGGTCCGGGATGAATGCGAGTAGCAGAATATCGGTCGCCTTGGCGTTCATTGAAAGAGGCCTATGTCTAGCAGTGGACCGATAAGGGCAGATAAGGATGGTGATGACGAGTGGCTACTAATTAAACCTTGTTTTTTTCTTCTCGTTTTTTTTTTCATATTTTTTTGCTTTATGTTAAAGTTAGAAAACAATAGGGTGGCATCATTTCTTATTTATTCGTTCTTTAACCAGCTCCTTCGCGCTTCCGTTATAAAGACGAATCTAATGGCATCCTACCCGTAAACATCTGTCAGGGCGTTCAGGATAGAGGAGGGAACATAGAAATCTAGACCAACGGACAAAAAACCCTCCTTCTGACGCAGACGGGTAAACGTACAGACGATTTATTTGCCTTCTATGAAATACTGGGAAATTATTAGCTTAGTGTTAATATAGTATTTTAATGAATCTTGACACATATTCCGAGAGGTAAGCTGTGCATAAAGTACAGTAGTTTAAAACATCATATGTTGCAATTAACACAAAGGAATATTAGCAAGAAATATAGAAACGAAACATTACATAAAAATAAATTTCTCAGTAATAAATATAAATTAAAGTTACGTTTAAAACCCAAATGCCCATTTAGCGGCTTAGTGTAAAATACTATAAAGTTTTTGAGTTCTACCTAAAGGCTTACATGTGTTTTAGATCTAAGACATTATTTACTAGGCTATAAAGAATTTTAAAGTCTGACATTATTTGGCGACTGAAACAGAAGCCATACTAAAATAAAACCACAGCATAGATCTGAGCTTAACAGATGAATAATCTGAATTCTTCCTACATTAATTTAGAGGTAGTGCCATGCTGCATAGGAGGAGGTAGCGCCATGCATGGTGCATAACACTACATCCTCCTATGCAACAGAATTGAGCCGGCACGACCACTTGCTCACTTTAGTAAAGTTATACCTACGGTGTCGTGTTTCGTGCAGTTTGTGAGTAGCTGATGGCCATTGTTGTCGTAGTCGTAGAAAGACTTCGATTGCTCTACTTCTTCGTTTGTCCCCCTATACTATAAAAAATCTGATATCCAGATTCCTATGAAACCTAGCAATCCACCTTAAATTTGTACGCACAAAACTGATTTTTGTTGAAAATAATTCATTCGTTAATTTTTTTACGTTATACTTAATTACGACGTTATATCACAACTTTACGGACAGACCTTTTTATTTGTGGACTTATTTTTCAAGATTATTTTTAGTAATATCGAATGTTTTGATAAAATGTACATTTTGATCTCTTCATGCTGTATATTTTTTGTCGTTATGAAATTTGATCTAGAAATGTTCTGCCTGGCAACACTATTTGCATTGCAACAGTCACTTATCTAAGCTCCCAAAGGCCTAATATTTTAACGTAATTCATATTAATTGCGCATTCAGTTTTGTAAGCAGTAGTATATGGACTAATTACAGGCCAAACTCTGAAATAGCAAACGCTATTTATTTATCTAAAGTATGACATCCTACCTGGTGAACGGTCGTCCAACACTTCGTTATCTAAATGCGGTCTCCACTCTAAATAATTACCATACGTCAGGTGGGAATACGGTCTCCGTGCTGTAGCCGGTCCGGGAGGGATGCAAGCAACAGGAGATCGGTCGTCTTGGCGTTCATTGAGAGAGGCCTGCGTCCAGTAGTGGACTGATAAGGGCTGATAATGATGATGATGATAGTATGACTATTAGTATACAAAGACTGATACCCGATCTACCTTAACCATTTGTATCAGTTTCAATCACCGGTCCTGGGTGGAATACGATAAGAATCATTTTTTATTTATCTTAAATATAGATATAGCTTTTAACAATCGTCTGTGACTTTTTTACATATAGCTTTTGTTAATTACAAAACACAAACTAAGTACATAGACATTTTGTAGTTTAGCATGTTACGGGTTTTAACGTGGTAAGCAACTGCTTAATAAAATGTATTAATGACTACACCTGTGCTCGACGTTTCGTCAGGGTTACACCAACCATAACCACAACAGCTTTAATACCTTTTACCAAGCAACCATTTATCATGTCAAACCCTTAAAGTAATTAACTACAGATTATTTTTTAACTATAACGAAAGATAATGATATATGTACACAGTAAATACACGATGTCCACAAATGGGCACTATTTACTGCTGTTAAACTACAGTTATACTCAAACAATGATATTCTGTAGTTATCATCTATATTTATTTTCGTATATGCTTGTTTAATTTTTACTTATTTCACAATATATTTGGTTATGATGATGTTAAATATACAAAATAAATGAATATATTAAATATATTGAGTAATCTGTACAATTTAACTTTTTAAATGTTACACTAATTCAATGCAAAAATATGTTATAATATATTATACACGAGAATATATTATATATTATTAATATAGGAAGTAAGCACATAATAAAAGATAAGACAAAGAAATGTAGTAACCTAAGCTAACGATTTTCTAATATTTCATAGAAGGCAAATAAACTGTCAGTACGTTTACCCGTGTGCGTCAGAAGGAGGGTTTTTCGGCCGTTGTTGTATATAGGTATGTATGTATGTATGAGTACATATTACATATGAATATTATTTATTAGAAATGAGAAGTCTGCGGCTAACTCCGCTAATGGTGATGATGGTATGGCTGTAGCGCTAATGTTGGACGCGTCTTTTTTCATTCGCTGAACAACTGCGCTCGTGTCGAGTAGTTCTCGATACACTTGACCCGGCGTCTGGTGTATCGAACTTGCATGACACAGCTGCATTACGATGAAGAGGCTCTGTAATGCCAATAATGCCTATCCTAGCATGTTCCTGATTTATTGCTTAATTAAATGAAGTATTTGGGGAACAATCTACGGTACATGAACTGGTTCTAATCGATAGGAAATTCATATGTGCACATACAATTTATTGAACTTTTTTATAGTATAGGGGGCAAACGAGAAACCAGAACCTTTTCACGACTACCGATTTCTATGAACATCCGCAAAATTAAAATAGACATGCGTTGTTCTCCTTTTCTCCTCCCCCGAAAGGCCACCGGCTACTCACAAATCGGTAAAATCTGTTTATATTGGTGAGTTTAGGATGCCATAGCCACGTCCTCTTTTTCACCCTGAGCCAGCAACCATACGTCATATACCTAAAAGCCTCTACAAAAAGTACAAACTGTAGCTGCTGCGCTTATATAGATACACCCAACTTCCTACAGGTTCTTATCGCACTATATACGAATACCTAATTTTTATACACTCCTCAACTTCCGTTGGCCTCATTTCTGTAACGGCCATTTTTCTCCCTAAGTCAAGCGTGATTAACTATGTGTCCATGTGTCACTTAAAAATAATTTTAATAATTCTGACATCTTATAAATAACAACAAACGTTTTAGAACATTTTTAGACAACGATAGATTTTTTATATAAAAAATGTATTCTTAAATCTGTAATGAGTAGCATAATATTAGTCCACTCCACACAATTCAATGTTGAAATACGCGAGATGAAATTACGAACTCCAAGAATTTGCAGTCGTAAAAATGGGAGAAATGTTGCAGACGTGATAATGGTGGGAGTGAAATATTATTTCCTCTTGTAGATCTTACTTGTTTGCAAACGCCGAGCTCGTAAATTACACTTATTATAGCTGACAAAGTTTATATATACCTATATAAACTTTGTCAAAGTTTATATAAGTATGTAAAAAAAAAGTTTATATATATGTAATCTTATGTTTCCATTAATACAATAAGTACTGAATTCCTTAGAGGTAAATCCCGTGCCTGGATCAAATATTATCCGCCTAGGATTACCGAAGGTTTTGAAGATGATTTCCATCTCCTTAATTCCATGGCTAGGCTTCGTTGAATGTACAGCGGACACAAACATAAATTTAGTAAATGCTATGCTATCCGATGTGTTGCTAAATGGGCCATGGTTACTCTTTATTATTTGCCAGATGCATTCCTTTAGAACCATCCACCGGCGGCCTCTAGTCGTTCTTCTGTAGACCTTGTATCCCGATAACTCATAATTACTAAAAGTATGTTTGCGGTCCTCAGCATTACCTATCTCTAGAATACCTTTTATTTTAACTAAGCTTTTTTTCCTGTAATTTTATGGACAACAACCAGTCTGCTTTCTTTATTGGCATCACGATTTCAGCCACAGTCTTATTGCCAGTCAAAATAGTGCATCGACATACTGAATCCTCCTTATTAATAATTTATTAAATAAAAATTTAATTTTTTTGGGTGGAAATTAGAATTATTTTTGTTAAAGCTTTTAATTTACTTTCATTTGTCACGACGAGGTAAGTCCAATAACCAAGAAATTCTATTTCACTTTTAAAAAAGGCACTTCTTAGCATTTAAAGTTAACCCTACCCATCTAAATGTTGTTAAGACTGGCTTTAAAAGTTGTAAGCTGTCTTCTACTTGGTATATAAAAACGTTACTAAAACTTAAAACACCCAATAGTTTATTCATCATTTTTTAAAGACATGCAGATGGGCTTACAAATCCAGACAAGCTTTTATTTTCAGTTACAAACGCAGTTGTTTTCTATTGAATTTTCTATTGTTTTAACTCAATAAAATCTGAGTTATTTTTAGACTCTACACTAGTAAAAATTGATACCATCGGAGCCTACCTACAAGACCTTCTAGTCCAGGTATTGGGTATTTATCTTTTATAGTATTTTTGTTTAACAGGCGATAATCTATTCAAAGCCTTTCTTCTCAATTTTTCTTATTAAATGAAAGTGCTGGGCTAGACGGAGACTTACTATGACGTATAATATTACTAATTAATAATATTACTAATTAATAATATTACTAATTAATAATATTACTAATTAATAACTTTTCACAGTACAGCCACAGTCACAGTTTCCCTTATAATTTTCCTATCGCTGAGAGATGACTTAACAGGCGTACACTCCGCCGGACGTGGATAACTTACATTTATAAATAATTCATAGTCGTTTACCCAACCTAGAGCTGTGACAATAGTTGCAATGCAATTCTGGTATTTACGAAATAAACCAATTACTTTATCGTGATGGGAATCTATATCAAAAACAGATTCGCTATTTTTATTCCACGAGTTCGGCATTTCGCTAGCATAGCTGAATTTAAGAATGTCGTCTACTCGCATAGAAATCAAGCCCGCTTAGTTACGTTTCGACCTTTCAATATCTTACACTCTGTTAAGTTATCAATTATAAGTTGTTCCACATTCTCAGTACACACTGAATTAATTTCTAAAGTGGTCACAATCATTCTGGAAACTTGTCTTAATAACTGCTTCGAGAAAGATTGCAATTCAGTTGGTGGTGGTTATTCGTAATATTGCAAATTATATTTTATACTACAGACTCCGAGATAAGCGAGCAACTATTGCCAGTATCAATAAATGTTTCGTGGTTTATCGCCTCATTTAGTTGTATAATATTCACAAACTTATCTCGATAGTTTGATGATGCAACAAATTTAGTTTCAGAACAACCCAACTTCTTTTCGGTTTTAATAATATTTTTACGAGAAAATCCCGATTCAACATGAACCTTCTTAGCGCAAAAATCACATTTATAGCGATCACATCGATTTCTTTTATGGTTACCGCAACAAGTGTAACATATTGCGGTCTTTTCACTATGTATCAATCGAGTATTTGAATATTGGTTTTTGTTAACCGTTTGAAAGTTTTGACTTAGAGTTGAATTTGAGGTCCAACCACTAGTCAAGGTATATTGTATTTGGCTACGCCCAGATGACAGCTCACGTGATCCGATAAATGTCTTTTTTAACATGACATGACAAGTCATTAACAGATCCGAAGGCCTGCCAGCCGATTACTTTACTGCCAGTTCTGGAAAAAACTTTAGACCGCCTCTTAATTATTTGCGCTCCCTGTTTGCATCGTGGTATTTCTGAAAAACAGCGTGGATTCGTTAGAGGGCGCTCAACTGTAAGCACATTAAAATAATTGTTCGATACAGCAGATAATTTCACATATAAGTACGTCCAGCTCGTCCTGTTTTCATCTCCGGAGCCTTCTATAATGAATGGTGGCCAATGATACTGATAAAAGCAAAAGCTACCGGCATCACTCAGAACATCTATCAGACTCTTATAAGTTATTTCTGTAACGGTTACGTTGGCTTCACAGTTGGCCACCACACGCTTTGGATGGTTTCCACAGTGGGATGCCCCTAGAGTTCGGAGAGAGAGGGAACTCCTCCTGGATGATATATTAAAATTGCCGCGACCAGAGGGTGTAAGTTTTGTGGCATACGCAGACGATTTGGACCGACCATTTTTATGAATCGTACCTCGATCGCGAGTGTATCTGTGACCAAGGTGCTTGGGATACACTTAGACGATACTAGTCCCTTTACGTTGCATGCGGTTTTGATGGGCGAGAAGGCCGCCAGCTCCACCTCCTCGTTGGGTGTGAAGAATCGGGCACTTAGTTTCCTGTAACACGGAACCTATGTTCCAATTCGGACATATGCTGCAGCTCTTTGGTGTCGACGCTCTCACTTGTATGTTGTACGTGGTGCATTATTACTCACCCAAAGTACTTTGATTTCATTGACGAATACCTACAGCATTGCCCAGCGTTCTGCATACCGATCTGGAGGTTCTTCGAGCGGCACGCGTGCAGTGGGATTGCGCGAGGCTCAAGGGTAAAGAGGGAAAGAAAAAGAAAAGACGACAGACCCAGTCTATCACTATGATTTGGCTGCAAGGGAATGGAGTTTTAGGCAATTGAGAACATTAACACATACATGGCCCGCGGAGAGGAAGGATAGGTAACGGCATAGCTGCATCGAGATAATCAGAACTGACGAGGCCGATGACCACTTCTGTCTTTGTGGTGTCAGGCCCCAGACAGAAGAGAAATTACGAGAGGGCATCTGAATTATGTGTGGGGATTCAAGAACTGCACGTTGGGGACCAAGGCCGGTGAGCCGTGCATCTCCCATGATTCGCTCCGTATACCGAGAGGTGGGTAGGAGAATGGGTGGAAGTGGGTAAGTGTCCCCCTATATTATTTAAAAAAAAGGACATGTAACTATCTGATTCTATATTATTATCACCGATGTTACTCAGAATCATTGAAGTAATATAGTGATCCGTGAAATTGAAGTTCCGGCGGTCACTACATTTTTGTTCAAAATAAATTTCGAAAAGAGATTCATTATTTAATGACTTTCTTTCGATAATAGTTTTTAACAATTTAAATATAATATCCTCCGGTGCAGTGGATATCTCTCCCCTGTAGGCTTTCACCTCTCGTTTTCTCCCGAAACTAAAAATAAAACTTCTTCACGGCAAAAAACTATTTGCACCCATTATTCGCTTCTAAACTTAGTGCTGTCATTATAAAATTGTTGATCTCCTATAATTATTGACTTATTGTGCATTACTGGGGCTATTCCGAGCGTTGGAATAGCAGCTCACAGGCGATTAACAATAATATAAACTTCTAAACACGGACAAAATGACGACGCCATAAACCATCAGATTAACGTCAGAAGAGCTCTTTACCTCATCAAGTTTTACGTGCTTTAATTTGTTTCGCCAAATCATGTTTGATGCTCATATTGTATTTTAAATTTTGGAAGGACCTGGGTTCGTCAAAACATTTTACGTTTATATACGAGTATTTTTATCTTTTTAAGAAAAAGAAAATGGAAAACTTAAAATTAATATTTAAATGAATGAATAGTAAGTATACTATAATTTGTTTCCGTAAGAAATAGGAAGATAACATGTTATTTTCATATTCGATTCTAAAATATAAAATATGACTAACCAGTCTAAAAAATCTCGGGCTAGTTTGCTATAAAAAAAATTATCTCTTTGGGATATATTTTACGCGGGTCTAACCAAGGTGCACAAGTCTACCCCCACCATGGTTCAAGCCTTGTTGTGGCGGTGGGACTTAGTAGCCTGGGGTGAACCCAGGCGAAGAATTGAACCGAGGGGGATATTTGCACCCCTCTTATAAGAAGAGGGGGCTTAAAGACCAGGAGGAGGAATCGCTCTCGGTACCCTTATAAGAAGAGGGGACCTAAGAGTAACAGGAGGTGGCGCTTTTGCGCACGGGGCAAGGGGCGAGGATGGGAACCATTGCAATGTCCCAAAGTCGGTGGGGTTGTCCTGTAGTGCTGGGCAACCTCATCCGTGGAGGTGGAGTTTATCAGTTAGGGGGCTGACTAGCTGTCGAGGTGCCCTGATCATTATTGTACGCTGGCACCTCACCAATGGCGGCACTGATGGTTCTCGCGGTGGTTTTTGTGAGTATTCGGGACTATCATGTGCCGCGAGTCCCACACACCACTGGACCCCACCCAGGGCCGGTGAAGGCGGATAAATGCGTTTCCCCACGTCAACAAAAAAAAGTGCACAGGTCTATACTAATATATAAAACTTAATCTAAGTATTTTCATCCCATTAAGAATATAGCCTATTCCTTATATCATAAAAAAATGAATAAAGTTCATTTCCATTTACTACACCATACAAAGTAGACACGCCTCATGGTATCATTTACGGTATGTCGTTGTAAAATGGATAAATTATTATGGGGTATTATTCCGATAAGCGACGATGAGTCTGCGAACTGTCGCGAGTGATAAATATCATGCATTTAGTCAGAATGTATTTATTTAATGTGCCTCAAGCTGTTTTACTGTCACGACTAATTCAAACGACGTCATTAAAAGTTAAGACTAACGCAATATATGTAATGGAGCAATAGTGCCATGCTCCATTGCAGCCGATTTGGGTGTGTTTTACGTCCCGCTTACATGATATAACTTGAAAGTGATAGCTGCGCCGTCGTGTTTTATGACGTTTATAAGTTTCCGGTGGCCCATTGAATAAAAAGAGAAAAGACACACAAAATTGTTTCATATCACGAGGCTCATAGCAGTCGCGGATGTCGGGTCGTCGGAAGTCATCGAAAGGCTCAACTGTTTGCTCGCCTCCATATACTGTATAAATATTACGCATCGGCATAGTGATTATGTGGATGTTCATGGGCATCGGCAGTCGTTAATAGGCTCCGATTGCTCGTTTCCCCCCCCCCATTTTATAAAATAAATACATCGCCTCAAAGAAAGTTGTTATCCTTTAAGCTACCGTCTACGTCATTAGTAAAATTCATTAAATCGTTTCGCTGGCTTAATCGTTGGACCTGCAGGTCTTATTCGCTTATCAATCTTCGTGCAGTTACTGGTTTATGTTGAATACGGGTTAGAACGTCACTCAATTGATCGAAGAATGAATAATCTATCCTTGCCACTGAAAGCTCTTTACTTTAATAAGGCTTGTGTTGTATATTATATCAGCGCCACTAATTGAACTTGTCTTCTATCGTAAGATTAAGAGTATAAAGACGTTTCTATGTATAATAATTATATTACAAATAGGCTATTAGTAACTCTGTGCGTAATTATTTTCCGGAAATTTAAAGGAATATAATTTAATATTTACCATCCAAAATCAGCGAATTGTGATTATAAATTTCTTCTTACCATACATTTTAAGACTATCTGTTCACTGAATTCAAGCGTTATATGTATTTAAAGTTAAATAATAATTAATTAAACATCATCGTCATCATCATCAGCGCATATCGATCCATTGCTGGAGCTGGGCCTCTTTCAATGAACGCCAACACTAGTCACATCCATCCCTGACCGGCTGCACGTTGTGCTCCCCACCTGGAGAACGATTGATCAACACTTCGTTTTCCTAAACGCGGCCTCCGCTCCAGAACCTCACTGGTCTATACGCCATCTGCTCCTCCGCTCCAGAACCTCACTGGCCTATACGCCATCTGCTCCTCCGCTCCAGAACCTCACTGGTCTATACGCCATCTGCTCCTCCGCTCCAGAACCTCACTGGTCTATACGCCATCTGCTCCTCCGCTCCAGAACCTCACTGGTCTATACGCCAAATGCTCCTCCGCTCCAGAACCTCACTGGTCTATACGCCATCTGCTCCTCCGCTCCAGAACCTCACTGGTCTATACGCCATCTGCTCTTCCGTATGTGTGGAATATCATAATAATTCCTGAGAATTATAATTACTAAGAATTAAGTTGAAAGACAAAAAACCCGACTGCTCAGAATGTATTAATAATGTGCTCAGTGCAGATTGATTTACAATAAAATGTTTCCTCTGTATCATATTAGTATAGACATATGCTAGAAAAACATTTCTCTCCCTTCTACACAGTCATGTATAACTTATACACGTAAACAAGGTCGTTACTTACTTTAAGTAGCACCCCTCACCGTCCCCTCATCGTCGCCAGCGGGACCTTGAGGCGTCCAATCACATGCGAACATTTTTATACATCCAATGCAGTAGGTATTGTAGGAGTGTGTGTTATGCTTTACGCTGGTGTGCGTGAGTCACTGGAGTATTAAAGCGTTAAGTAATGTGGGAATTACGTCTCCGAATCGTGCTATTCGCTGCGTGACATTATACCACTAACCATAGACAGGAGTCAAACTACGAGGGAGCAGCAGATGGTACATTACTACCGCCGGCTATGCATCTGCATTACTGCGTTACATAGTGCATTCAGCATTTAAGAAATGCTAACTTTTGTTACGGGAAGAACCAGAAATAAAATAATGTTGTGTCAACTTATGTGATTTTATCGCGTTTCTTTAGACTTTCTTGTGGAATGAGACAGAATCACCGCCATGAACAAATATGTCGAAATCCTTGTTCTGTCCTGTTATACAAATAAATGTAAAAATATATAATAAAAATTGTAAATATATTGAATATATACAAATATATATTCAATATATTACAAATACTGAAATATGTATACATATATAAACTATAAACTTAATAATTATAGTTAGTTAATAAGTTTTTAGGAAATTAATACATGTTTAAATAAATAAACCGATACTTAAATAATGTATCACAGGACAGCACAAGGATTTTGACATATTCGTTCATGATAGTGATTCTGTGTCATTCCACAAGAAAATCTAAAGTAACGCGATAAAATCCGTTAAATAGACAACAATGAATAATGTTCGCGTAAATACACGAAAACAATACAGAAATAAAACGTTCACTACGAAGTGGAGCTGGGATTTCATATACATCACAGTCCGGTATTGTCCTACTGTCTCAGTATAACCACGTTTCTATAATACGAAACAAATCAAAATCAAAAGTATAATAAATGATGATTTAATTGACCTACATGCAAATTGCTGCATCATCTTTACGGCAGAAATATTTTACGTGTAGTAAAGCACGGTCACTCGCCGAGAAATATGGCTGTACAATTTGGACGAATTCCAAAGGTTGGGGTTATGAGAGAGAAAATAGGAGCGCCATGAGCCAATGTTTGAATAAAAACAAAGTCTTCGTGGCCATAAAAAGTTTACTATCTTTAATTTTATTGTCTCCGTTCCAGCGAATATTCGTGTATTCATGAAATATGTCTTCGTAGGAGCCACGTTTTATAACATTCACCGATCGGTTGGAGGGTTTAAAACAAAGTTAACATTTGAATTACAATGATAGAATATTAAAGAACTGACGCTATGTGGTCATGTTTAGGCTTTAAGTAAGTATTGTTAGAAAGTATCCTCCTGTTATTAATTCTGCTCATTTAATTTTGCTAGACACAAATTATTTTGGCAATACAATTTCCATATTGTACATGATCCTACTAATTTAATAAATGGGAAGGTTGTATGCTTGTTATACTTTTATATAAACTATTGAATAAATTTCGTTAAAATTTAGCACAGATATTTATTACAATTAAAAAAGAAACGTCTTTTAAATCTAAATTTAGATGGATGAAACCTCAGGACACAGCTAGGCTTCTAATGAATGTTCGACACATTTTACCCGAACAGTGTTCGAACCTCGCATTAAATCTTAATACGCTCGTGACTGAACTTAAAGGGTCGTCACTTTAATCGATTCAGTTGCTTAAAATCTAATTAAAATGGGGTTAAAGCTATACTGTCACAGTTCAATCCTTTCTGGTGACCCTTTCGATATAAAAAGGGTTGGATAATACATCTACTTAATAATTACATTGATGTCAAGCCACGGAAATGCTCCGAATTTTACCCTCAAAAACAACGCCCCGCACTACATGGCAATCCCACCACGACAAGGCTGGAACCATTTGTGTGTATAATGAATGTATGCTTATATGTGTTTATTACAAAGAAAGAATTTTGTGAACCTAAATTAAGGAATCCCATGCATACATGCTGTACTGTAATTGTTTAAAGTAAAATACATTTATAATTTTTCAGGTACACGGATGAAACTCTCAACATAACATTGTACAGACCTCGTCCACCAGGTGAGAAGGAAATACTTTTTTAAGCCCTACGTGCAATTACAGCCATTTGGCTGACCGATGTACATTAATTTCCGCACAGTTTATAGTTATGAAGATGTGTGGCCCAACTTGATGTCATATCTCCTACTGGTGCCTCAAATACTCACGAACCCGATTACATAGCCATCACTTTTGCGGTAACGTGTGACAAAGACTACCTCCCCGGTCGTGGCTGCAGGATTCAGCCGCATTATAATGGCACTACCTTCGTTTATAGTATAGGAGGGCAAGCGAACAATCAAGATGTTTCGACGTTTTATAGTATAGGAGGGCAAGCGAACAATCGAGATGTTTCGACGTTTTATAGTATAGGAGGGCAAGCGAACAATCATGATGTTTCGACGTTTTATAGTATAGGAGGGCCAGCGAACAATCAAGATGTTTCGACGTTTTATAGTATAGGAGGGCAAGCGAACAATCAGGATGTTTCGACGTTTTATAGTATAGGAGGGCAAGCGAACAATCAAGATGTTTCGACATTTTATAGTATAGGAGGGCAAGCGAACAATCAAGATGTTTCGACGACGGATCATGAAGATCCGCATAATTATGCCGATGCGTTGTCCCGTTCTCCTCCCATTGCTACATCCGGCTGTTACTACATCAAACCCGCTACTCACAAACCGCACTAAACGCGACACGGAAGATGACACTTTATGTAAGGGGGGATGTACAGTTACGGGGTAAGTCCAGAAGGGTTTTAAAAAAGAAAACTTAATTTACTACCATTAATTAATTATGAATACAGTACTTGTAGTTAAAAGTATGCGCCCACAACGAAGTCTAAACTCGATCCACTTTTGTGTAATTTTATTAAAGAAAAATGATATTGCATCATTCGCAACAATACACCTACCAGCAACCAGGTTGGCTATTCCGCGATGTTATTTATTTAGATAAACAGGCAAGCCATATTATAACAGTACCTCCCCGGTCGTGCTGGCCCAATTCCGCCTTAATGCAGCATTGCACGACCTCCTTCTAAAAGTGGGTGAGAATAGTGTAAATCCTGAACGGTAAATGGCCAATGTTATAAATGAAAAGGTATTTCCATCATGACAATCAGCCTTTATCATGGCCTAAACTCATGATCGGGGTATGAGTAAAATGGAGTTCCGCTTAGCGGGTGTCGCAAGAACGTTGTTACAGAGACTTCTTTTATCGGTCCGGGTCACAGATAACTGAAGTCGCATAGGACAAGATGCCGGATTCTAAGACTGTCACTAATATGATATTGCTTGGTATTTTCCATAAAACAATATTTACTTTTTTCTGGAATTCTTCCTCGTGAAGATCATTAGTATTGATGGAAGTTAAGAGAATGGTTCCGAATTCAGTTAGGTACAAAAATTTAAAAAAGAATATATAATAGGAAGGGGTAGTGCCATGCTGCATGGGAAGAGGTAGTGCCATGCTGCATAGGAGGCGGTAGTGTCAACCGTAGTGCATGGCACTACGTCCTCCCTTGCAACGGAATTGGGCCAGCATGATCGGGGAAGTACCTCTTGATACCCGCGTAAAGTGACAGCGTCGCTGTCGCGTTTCCCGCGGTTTTTGAGTAGCCTTTGGCTAGTGGGGATGATCGGAGGACAACGTATCTGCGTAACTATCATGCGAATGTCCATGGGCGTCGGGTAGTCGTCAAAAGGCTCCGATTTCTCGTTTACCCCCTTATGCTATAAAAAAAACAAACAATTATGGCGAACAGAGATCAAGCCTATTATAACTTAAAAAAGTAAGAAAGATTTAAGACAAAAAAAATATAGAATAAAAACTGAGGACAACAGTGGATTCACAAAATGGTGCGACCACAATTGTAACCGGAAGTCGAGGGCAACAGTGAATCAGGCCAAAGTTATAACCTGAGCAGTCATGACATTAATTTTTAAGACCGCCACCATTATTAAGAGACGAAAATTCGTCTCCCCGTAAAACTAGAAAAAAATAGATTATGTGAGAAGCAAGTAAACTGCTTATCACACTAAATAAACCAATAGTAATAAATATATATATTATATAATAGAGTCCCCAAAACTATCTATAGAATAGTATATATAT
>JAFELO010000052.1:1016185-1032043 GCA_017140195.1 Eumaeus atala | reverse complement strand
ATGTTTTAGCGTAATCACGAAAGCGAACATTTCTACCTTTGCCTAGGAAATAATTTTTCAAAACCGGATGTGAACTTATACTGACAGTACAGAATTTACACAAACTAGGCATTTTTATTGGGCTTAGGTTAGTTTACTACTAGAAACGATATCGGCACGCGGTATAAAAACCCCATCGTGCAGCACACACTTGTCGCTGCATACGTGTCTTTTGCGACCTGCCACTTCAGAATCACGTTCGTCTAAGTAAACTCATCTCCTCCTGTTGTAGATGTCGTACACGTTCAGAATGTGCTTTATTTCATGAAAAGTAAAATATGTGATAAAATGTCAACAAAATAAGTATACACTTATTTCTTCCATAACGTTACCCAAAGTGTAGATAACACAAAATTAAGGCAGTTTTAAATTACTCACTTTACCTGAGACCTGACATTTCTAACGAAGACTCAAGCCTTAATAGGGATTTATGTATTTCGGTGTATGAGTATGTGAACGCTATAAATAGAACACGAGTCGAATAAGGGTGAAGCCTCATTAATGACGCGTTACTTTGAGTTTCGTCGCGTCGTCGAAAGGGATCTACGCAGTTGATGCCAACGTCGACGTACAAAGACGTAGTATCATTGCATTTAGGTGGGACCAGCAGGGCCGAATATACATCCAACCCACCTGAAACTGCCTTAAAATAATGGCTATTTCATCATTTCGTGCTCCTTGTGCCGGTGTTATTTTGATTAGTTACTTGTTATCTTTCACCCCTATCTCCCGTTTCGTATGATGCCTGTCGATGCACAGAATTGTAGCGTGTTACGACGTACCTTATTAATATGATAGATATCCTGTAAAACGCTGCGACGACGCAACGCACCGAAGTAAATAGGCCTCTCTCTTACAGCTAAAACAAACCAAGAACAAGTCAAACAGCTAACTAGAAGGGTGGCCAGTTCAGTAGTGCATGAATATTGGCCCGCCGAGAACTTCGATGTAATTGTTAACAAGCCGCTGGGGAAAGCATAAATGTGTGTAACGCGAAGATATTGTGCTACAAATTCTCGTTATTCTACATCGTGTGGTTTTTCAAAACGGCTACGATTTTCAACACTGTTTAGATGCTTTATGCCTCATTTTGTGTACGGTAAGAATAGTAAGCTTTTGATTTTTGTTACAGTTTACATATTACACTAAATATATTATTTTGTAAATAGTATATAATATTCATTAGTGAAGTAGACAGTAGTAACATATTTGGTATGGCGCGCATTACGTCAAAGGTTGCAGGTTCCGATCTCGTCCAAATAGTGACAAGCAAAGCAATGTAATATATATATGTAGTTACATTGTTTATGTAAAGCATCTTCATTCGGCACCTATTGGAAAAGGATACCTGACATGATAAAGCAGAAAATTGAAAATTTTCTGTGCTCGTGCATAATTTTTAAATTACCAAATTATTTATGAAACATAAAAAATGGACTGAGTGTCCCTTAAAACAACTCCTTTTCTTTTCGCGTCACTGTGAGTCTCTTGTTGTCCTGTCATACTTTTGGCTCCGGCGACTCGAGAAAATAAGTAACCGGGCCGTAAACGTTGAAGTAGACAATCTAGGTAGAATGGTGTAATTTCCTCAGTGATTATAAGTATAAATACCTTGCAACTAGCGTATTGCTGGATTGGGCCTGCACAACTAAGGGGAGGTTAACTCTTGCCCTTAAAGTGATGACTACGCTTTTGTGTATAGTGAAAAATTTTAAGTGAGTTGCCGGTGGCGCCACGATCGGACCCAGAACGTTCTCAGTCGAAGCAACTGTTAGAAATTAAATGTAGATGCAATTGGCTTAGACTTAATTAACTGTAGTGAAGTTTTGGTTTTGAAGAATGGATCAGATTAACTCGCAGAGTCTGCATTATGTTCAAGATGGTGTCAATATTCAACATGGTTCACGGTATATGATGTGGATTAAAGACCCAAGTGTTATTGAGACTTTTCACTTTCTAACAACAGTTCGATGGCAGGAAGTAGACGATGTTACACCCGCGTGCTTTTAAAAGCACATTAACCTAACCGTCCTGAGTCTGATTTATCTGCATTCGGGTTGCACCTGCCGTCCTCTCAGAATAGAAGAATAAGGAACGAAATTCGGTGAGGAGGACATTACTATGACGTTACTAGCAAACTAAAAAGAAACGACGAACGATATACAGAAAAAAATATAAGAGAACAAATTAATTTGATCAACTCTGTAACTTGGCTCTGCGAAATTCTATCACAACAAGATAACAATATCTAATACGAAAAACAAAAAAGAAACTCGCACAAATACAAAACTATGAATATATCACTACGTGGGACGCTATATACAAACGCACTTACATGACCAGGTGATACATATCAGTTGTAAATAACTAAGTATGCGGTCCCCAGTATAATAAATGCTTGTCCCTCCATTCGTAAGTGATCTAATTGGCACTCGTCGTATAGTAAGAGGGAGTGTCATGCTGTGCTGAAGCCGTATTGTTCGAAGATGGAATTCCTCCTGGATAAGTAACACGTACTTAGCCACATCTTTCTAGTAACATCTTTGGTTTTCAACTGATTAAAGTGGTTGGATTATCTAAGACCCTAATATCACGAGAACCACCAAACCGATTTTTCCGTAGTCGCTCCCATAGCCTCCAGAGTTCCAGACTGTTGCTACTGATTTTTGAGGTGGGTTCATCATCATCATCATAATTATCAGTCGAAGGATGTCCATTGATGGACTTAGACCTCGCCCATAGAGCGTCATAGGACATAGGACACGGTCACGGGCCACTTGCATACAGCGGCTCCCCGCCACCTTTTTAATCAAGTCGTAAGTCCACCTGGTAGGAGGCCTTTCCACCGCGTTCTTTTCATTTCTCGTTAATTGAAGTACAGTAACTGTTGTAAATATTCTATGTCATTCACAACATACGCATTTTTCTATTATAATTTATACTCTTTTGCAATAAGTTTCCGAACAAAATTACGAGTACACTTAAAAATGTTGTTTTTATACAATAACTTATGTAATAACAATTTATTGAAGTTTCGAAGTGGAAATACGCTTTTGTGCATCGTGTTTGTAGAGATAAATACATACAGCAAATATGTAATAATAGTCACAAGCACATAGCTTTAGTGTTATCATATAACAAGCGAGTGCTCTTAAGTGAGTAACAGGTGATCGGTCGTCTTCACGTTCACTGGAAGAAGCATATGTCCAGCAGGGGACCGATAAGGGTCGCCAACCGATAAGATATTGATGATTATGATATAATATTTACGTCATTGTCAACATTCCACAGAATCTGTTATAGCGCCTGGTTAAAATTCAGGATTCAACAAACTCCGTGAAATTCGTTGAATCTGGAGTTTAGCAGCGTCCCGACAGCATATTTAATAGACTGTCGCCCCGAACATCATTACGTCTGCTTCAAACGCGCCAACATAATACCGGGGAGCAACCATGGTATCCATGTTAAACCGATAATATTGTTTCTTGTGAAACACGTGGCTTATTTGTGTTTCATTAATACGGTCTTGGTGTAAGAGGAAGCTATTGTAAGAGGAAATCATTTGACGACCAGCTGGCTTTGTTGGTAACGTGGCGGTACGTCCGCGTGTTACGCCGGAGGTTGCAGCTTCAAATCCCGCCTTAGTCGTGGATGTTCATGTATTTCTATAATATTTTTTTTAAATTAATAGAAATAACAAATGTATTTCCGTTGTCTAGTACATCTAACACAAGTCCTTACGGTACTTAGCACAGGACTAAGCTAACGTGGTGTGATAAATCCACAGATATTATTATTATTATTATTATTATTGGGTACCTTGAAGCTGAATAGGGCCACCACCGCGGTGTTATATCGCATGCAAAATACCCGTGTGAGTAACATGCTGGCGATGGAATGAAATAACACACCTTCATAACTGACGCAATGAATGCGAATAAAAAAAAAGATTTTTCACTTAGTTTTCTCTTATTTCTGAACAAAACATCCGATTTTACTAGATAGGTAGGCTTCCTACTAGAATCAACTCTATTTTACTTACGTTTAGGAGGAGGTAGGGCCATGCTACATACATAGTGCATGACACTGCTATGCAACGGAATTGGGCCGGCATGACCTGGGAGGTATCTCACGCTCACATAATATCGCCGTAAAGTGACATCTTCACTGTCGCGTTTCATGTGGTTTGTGAGTAGCCTGCAGCCCATTGGGGGGTCGCATCGGCATAGTAATTATGTGGATGTTGCTGGTCGTTGGTAGTCGTAAAAAGGCTATGATTGCTCGTTTTCTATTAAAAAAAAAAAGATAAAAATTATATTTCCCAAAAATATAAACAGATAATGAAACGTCCGCGTGTTACGCCAGAGACGCGGGTTGGAGCTGAATAGGGCCACCAGCGCGGTGTTATATTGCATACAAAATACCGGCGAGAGTAACATGCTGGTCATATGTTGTGTTGGCGACGATGGGATGAAATAACACATCTTCGTTACCTATATCGCAAGAGACTTAGACTGTTCGTTTGTCACCTTTCGCAATGAAAACGAAATATAAAGAAAGGTTTTTGACTCATTTTTCTTTTATTAGATACCAAAACTCCCGATTTTACTAGATAAGTAGGCTCTATTCTAGAGTCAACTCTATTTTGCCTAAGTTTATTTACATTTCCTAAAAATATAACCAGAAAATAAGCAATCTCATATAACAAGAGTGCGAAAGATAATATTTTTTTATAATGAAATGACTACAAAGTCTCAATTTTGTCTTCGATCTGGAGAAAAAAAAATGTAACCATTCCGCGTAGGTTTTTAACATGTTCCTAAAAGATTTCATTAAGAACGACTCACTGAAGTGAAACAAATCATGTTTCCTCTGCATTAACATCTCGGGTGTGGGGGGAATTGAAAAAAAGCTAAGGCATAGAACTCTTTGAGTAATCACAATTCCTTCGTTTTCCTTTGCGGGATTACTTTGATTACATCCTTCAGATTAGTGAAATGATCGTTCCAATAGTATAAAAGATTGCGTGAATTTGTTTTTGTTGAAATAGATTTATACCTTTTTATATTCAGGAAAGACGTGTATTTTTTATAGCATAAGGGTCAAATACACGTTTGCCTCTTATGCTATTAAAAATAATCGGAACATTTTGATGACTTCCGACGCCCACGGACATTCGCATGATTGTTACGCAGATGCGTTGCCCTCCTACCACCTTTCCCCTCAATGAGCCACCGGCTACTCACAAACCGCACGAAACGCGACAGCGATGCTGTCACTTTCAGATGTACTTCCCCAGTTCTGCCGGCCCAATTCATATATATGCATAAGAGGGTGTAAACAATTACAGTTTTGCTACTTAAATATCTTATAAAAAAGTATATCTGTCATCTTTGACTGTTAGACTGAAGTGTGCTGTGCTCTGTGTCGAAGTAATGTTACTCTTTTCCTTTTCTCTACGAGGCGGACGGAGCTATGTCTTAAAAAATGTTAATTAAACAGTTTTGTCTGTTCCGACGGGAACCCATATATTCGTTATATAAAATATATCAAATATGTCACCATGCACGTAATATTTCATAAAAAAAGGTGAGTTCATGATTTCTCTCTGACGCCATTTTTAACATCTTATGTTTCAAACATCCTTTGTTAATGTTAAAATGTCTTAATTCTCTTATGTGTGCATTTTGATATGGTTATTTACATGATCTGTATGGCTATTAATTTGATAGACCGTATCATTAATGTATTAGTTTTAACATAATAGCACATGTGAAAGTTGGATGGTAAATTCTATTTTATTGTAATGGAGTATAGAATATATTGCCTGATTTTAATTGGCTCAGGAAGCCATGGGTCGGAATCTTATTGTTTGTGTGTTCCTATTCAAAGCTCTACTCCTTTTTCTTTTTTATAAAATTGAGATTTAATGTGAAGATATGAAGTCATTATATTTTCAAATATTGAATACGAGGAATGAGGAACAATCAGTCTGCTGCTTAGAGGATTGACTTATGATAGGACATAGAAAGGAGTCCTCCTGGTAGCAGCAGGGAGTGTCGGACAACTGCACAGATAACACTTCGTTCGCTCACTTTTTACTAACCCTTATTAAAGACTGTCTTGATTCCATTGTTTGTTTCTGGTATCATTTTAAGTTTGTTCTTGATTGTGAATGTGCAGAGACAATGATTAAATATGTGTATGTAGAAGTCTAACTAAATCTCTATAGTCCATTAACCCCCATTGTTAATTCCTCCTATAGAATATAATTAAAAGAGTAACAATTGGCGCCCAACTCCTCATAGAATTAAATTGTAATAGAGTCATGCACCATGTACGGCATGACCTTCTCCTGTGTACTTTAACTTTGTCAAGATTCTAACAGATAGTGCCATGCTGCATTGCGGCCGAATTGGTACTGATCAACCGGGGAGGTAACTCGCAGTCATATAACTACACGGATATCTGACACATATCATGACCCTGTGTTTCTTGCGGTCTGTAAGTTTTCAGTGATCTACTGGGAGAGGAGAAGGGCAACGCACATGCATAACAATAAGTGAATGCTTATAGATGTTGCTAGTCATCAATAGGATGCCACTGCTCGCATGTCTACTCGTACGCTAAAAATATTACTGTATTCTACACAAACTTTATTCTTCCTTTCATTTCTTTATCACTCGTTTCCATTTATTTATTTATAACACCAATAGGTTTCATTTTATTTCATATGGGATTTCACTGTTAACAACATAACACTATGTCGAGACTAGAGCCATCATAACTTTCAGAGCAATCCCTTTATCTATGGAACTGTCAAACTTTGCTTCGGAATAAGCTCTCTGCCGAAATTAGGAAGGCCACTGAGAGAAACAATTTCAGGAAAGTATTCAGTAATATTCTTTCCTCGTTCCGACTCGCTTGCGTTAAAATTTTGATTTGTGATAGAAGTTGGCTGTCGTAAATAATGTTAAGCCAATAAATTATCATAATCATCAACATCCTCTATCACTTATGCATATCACAAAAAATAAATTATTTAAATTTAGCCAGTCGGTACAAAAATATTTGTTAAGTTTTTCCTAACACCTTGCAGTCTAGTCACTAATAGCTTCGCCCTAGGCAAAATTCGGCTAATACCATCTCTATAGTGCCTAGACTGGAGGCTAGTGCCTGACACACAGGACATATAGACATATAGTGCACAAGCGTCTGCGCAGACAAAATTACACTATTTCTCATTATCTTTTTCCAGACTGCGCCTCGACACCACCAGAGAGAAATCAGGTGAGACCAAAAGCTTTATGTGCTCTTTGAGGCGCGGGGCTGTAACAGACAACTTTCTGACTTCGGACTGTTACTAAAAATTGAAAAATCCCAATAACACTTTGGTCCGACCCGGATCTCACATCCGGTTGCGCATGCCTGCGACTAGACCACAAGGCAGCCAACGTATAGTCACCACTGAGGCGGCCATGCGGCATAACTGCTGGGAGCAATACTGTCGTTCGGTGCCTTAGACACGAACATCGAATTCGACAAAAATAACTTTATATTTTCCATCTGGCGACGGTCAGTTGTTAAATTATTGTCTTGCTACGGATTCTTGATATTTGTACAGAGTTTTATGACAATCACATATCCACATGTTGGTGAAAATAATTTACATGTATCCTATTTAAAAGAAATCAATTTACAAAGTGCAAATCAATTTATTATAAAATTTGTGTAATTAATATTAGCCGTCCTTGGTTTACTGTTCAGATGATTAATTCGAAAAGACTACTACTAGTATATATTTTAATGTACCCACTTGTGTCACTCACACACACTTAAGACAAAGTCGACGACACCTCACATTTTGAAATACATCTGATCGTTCAGTCCGTAGCAGGGACCATGCGTAATTACTTTCACCACATAAAAACCTTAAATACTTTTCGAGATACAGCCTCCCCATCTGCGGGTCCTCCGATGTGTTTGGACACTGGACACTGCCTTCAGTAGCATAGAGCATTAAAAAAACTACATTTTTATAGTAAAGGGGGAAGACGAGAAATTGGAGCCATTTAACCTTCGATATATCTCATAATAATAAAATAAAATCTCATAAGCTATGCAGCATGGCACTACCTCGAGGTATGTTAATTTCAGTTCCTCATTTTAGACAAGGGCTATAAATATATTGTGCTCTGGGCGTACGTCCGGATTAAAATTCATATTTCAGTCTTGTGCAAACAGAATGACAGATAGTTATTTCAACACCGGTTGCTCAGGCAGATATTACTATCCTAAAATTGCTGATAGAGCCTAGTTATTTGGAAATCACTAACATTTACTTTAATTGTATTCATATCATGTATGTGTGGACTAAACACGCCACGCTGTTTCGCAATTCAAGGATGCTGAGCTCCGCTACTGTTACAATAATAATAATCATCTATGGACTTATCACACCACATTAGCCTAACCCATTTTTTGTTTGTTGAAGCGGGGAGACGCATTTACCCACCTTCACTGGCCCTGGATGGGGACCAGCGGCGTGTAGGGCACGCGGGACATCGGAATACCGAATACACACAAAAACCACCGCGAGTGTCATCATTACAGCCTGTGATGTACTGGTGGTGTCCTAACACCACATATCATCGGGGCACCTCGATGACTAGTCAGTCCCCTAACAGACCAATGCCTCCTCCAAAGTAGGCTGGACCCGCACCACATGACAACCCCCCAACTTTGGGACAGTGAAATGTACTGCAATGCTTGCCCCGTACGCAAAGGCAACTCTTCCTCATGCTCTTTTGACCCCTATTCCTATCAGAGGGGTAAAAAGAGCGCCGGCGCCCTTTATCCCCTCTTATTAGACGATAGATCCAATAGCAGCCCCCTAGGTTCAATTAGTTTTTTACAAGTCTCAGTTCATCCCAGGCTACTGACCCCCACCGCCACGACAAGCCTTGCTCAAAGGCACGTTAGCCTAGCCATGTGATAAGTACCGCAAAGACATGTGTTACAGGTAGCTACTAGTAAACAGATACACGTCGAATAGTTCATTAATTTAAGATTTTCCTTATATAAATATTTCTACATTAAAACATTATATACACAGATAAATATCCACCGCGACACACATGTAACAAATACAACATCCACGGATGAACTAGGTGGGATTCCAACACGCGACCCCTGGCATAACGCGCTCGGTATACCCGTTTATTTTACCACTGCGAGCTTCGGTCGTCCAACCATTGATCGTATAATTATGCTATTGTAGGCTTGCTCGAGCTCGTGGGCTATTTACCACTCAAGGATTTGTTTGAAATCGGACCAGTATTACCCGAGATTATGGCGTTCAACAAAAACCTTTATTATTAGTAAATATGCTGACACTAAAATAGGCTCATACAACACGCCATAAGCGCCTAATATGGCGCCTTTCATCGACTCTGAGATAGCCAATATAATGTCCGTCACGCCCACACAAAGCAGCCCCTGTTAACGACAGGCTAATATTTTTTTTTTTCAAACAAAGCGGTATTTCTTGCCGTGGAACATTACTGGAAGTGACCTGAAAAGGACTTCGCACAAAGGCGGTCCACGACGGAAATTGTATTGTGTGTTCTCCTCTTTATGTTAGTGTCACTTCTGTTTACCGGCACTAGTATTTATTCTTCATGTCACCAACTTAATGTTGTGAGGCTTTTCTAGTGAAACTCCTATGTACACAGCGTTACGTTCATGATTCAATTATAATGTAAAGAAGTAAGTTCATTTTAGTGTAAATAATTTAATTATTAAAATGATTTGAAATTATGTTTGAAAGGTTTTTATTTTGTACATTAATGAAATACCTGCACCTGTTAGGTCTTTTGTCGTAGCCAATTTTTAGACTTCAAATAATATGCCTACTTTTAAGAAATCCTTTTGTGTTAAAACCACCATTGCAAAATGTTACAACTATAATAATTATGTCCTAGCCGAAACTATATGTCAAAGCCACGATGGCCATACCTATAAAGGCTAACCAACTGCGCAGGACATATTATAATAGTGCACGCATAAGTAAACTCCCTATTCCCTCATTTTCCTATTCTGATGGGACGACAGTCCGACAGGCCCGGTGAGCAAACAGCACCGACGGCTTAACGTGCTCTTCGAAGCACGGGAGTGCAACACCGATGAGTTCAAACTGCTAATAGAAATTTAAAAATCGCATAACACGTTGATCCGACCCGGGACTCGAACCGAGGACATCACTACTGTGGCTGAACATGCTTACAAGTTGTATATAATGTTCATATCGAAAGAAAATGTTGATTTTACAAAGAGAGAGGGAAAATGTAAGTAAGTCTCCGATACACGTTAACAAGATTGCGAAATACAGCCTTCACAAAGCTACTCACATACGTCGGTAGGTTACATAACGAAATTGAGTCACTTAATTTAGATTTATTTAGCTTTTACAATCATTTTCCAATTATTTTCCAAATACGTTCGGAGGTTTTTTTCGCTTTGTACGATTATATCATGTGGCTCAATGGAAGCGGCTAATATTCAACGGAAATAAGGAATGTTGATGGTGTTAAGTTTTTATCTATGAAATTGCCGTTCAATTAAAAAAAAATAGAAAGAGATAGAACCATCACCATTGCAAGATCGGGGAGGTATCTCTTACTCACACGATACGTGCACGTGGAGGTATGTGAATTTCTGGTTCATTGGAGGGACGGACGGACACACGTTCTTAAAACAATTATATATCCATCTCTTAAACTATTAAATCGATTTTGTTCAAACCAATTTTCGTTTGAAGTTTGTATTGACTACTATGAGCCCACTTTTCCTCTTTTAGTCCAAACGCTAGTGGAGCCCACCCCTCTGTTAGTCCAAACGCTAGTGGAGGAGAGAAACCTAATCAAAAATCACAAACAACCCGTACCCTTAGTCCCCGTAATAAAACGTCCGTGACGGATGGACATACGGATATTATGAAATTATATGAGTTACGGTTTTCGTCTTATGCCTACCCTGACACAGCCATTGGATTATCACAAGCCCAACATGGGACTGTAAAACCACAACTCGCCTTTCTGATGGACATACGCTACATACCTCTACGGGTACAAATGAAACAAGTTGAATTGCCTGCATACAGCCGTAAGGTACGCCCTTCTACAAAATTATGCCATAACAGTAATACTTAAGGAAATGAAATGATAAAAGGGAAGGAAAAACCTCATTCCTCCCGACTTACATCCGTCAAATTTGATAAGCGAAACGAAACATCGAACAATTTTCCGATCGATATAATACAAATGGTAAAATATAAACTGAACACTGAATTCAATACTTATGGACTGCTGATAATTTACTCTGCTACTGACGCAATTTTAAAAAATATCAGCACTACCTGTTAAACTGTTAAAACCGATTGAACTAAAATAAATGCGCATGACAGATGCGCATGAGAAAATGATATATTTTATGTATATGCATACATTGATGTCTCCTAGTCCTCATATACTTCAGCTATCCATTTAGATGATTGTGATCATTGAGACCGTTTTTGATATGGGACGTCTGTCACCAGCAGTATCTAGGCCCGGTTTTATGATTACCCACTCTATAGTAAAATTGGCTTAACATTGACAAACATATATTTGAGTTACGAAAGCGGAGCAAGAAGCAATTTTATGCTATTATAACTTATTGGGCGGGCTATAGAAAGTCTATTTTCAGTGTTAACAGTATATAAATAAATATTTTGGGTTGACAGGATCTTAGCGGTTCTTATAACTTATAACAGAGGAGGTTAGAAAGTACTTAGCGGTATATATGGTTAAAACAGGTATAACTATTTTGTTTTTTTGAGGTACTACGCCTTCAATGATTAAAATAGAAACTGATACAAACACACCCACACACACACACACACACACACACACACACATATACACATATACATTTACGGTTCGTCGGTACGTCAGTTAAGACCTTTTTTTTTAAATTAAGCTTGAATTTATTTCGAACGTCGATATCTGTAAACTCTTGATGCCCAGGTAACATTATAAGTAATGTATGTCATCGCGACCAAAAGATCCAATAATTTCCAATGAAAACGCACTGAATATCGCAATGTATATAATAATAAGTTATCATTCTTTTTTATTGCCAAATTTCATATAATAATCAACTATCAAACAAAAATCAAATCATTTGTGAATTATAATCACTTGAAAACAAATACCAACTTACAAGTTTAGTTCGTTTTATAGAAAATGTGTACGTAGGAGGATTTAGTACCATGCATAGTGCATGACACTAATTCCTCCTATGCAACGGAATCCTATCTTCACGACCGGGGAGGTACCTCTCGCCCATCATAAATTGACATCTTCAGTGTTACGTTTTGTGGGGTTTGTGAGCAGCCGGTGGCCGATTGGGGGACGGCTGAAAGGAGGGCAACGCATCGGCATAGTAATTATGTGGATGTTCATGGGCGTTGATAGTCGTAAAAAGTCACCTATTCTATAAACAAATTTAATATCTCTTTGTATATGTTACAACAGTAATTGCCTCTAGTGAACTAATACAGTACAAAATCTATAATTAATATTATAAGATCGAAGAATTGGTTTGTTTGTTTGTTTTAACGTGGTAATTATAGGAGCTAGGCACCGCTCTGATCGGATCATTTGGTTACCACGTACAGGGTCCCCATAAGTCTCCACGTACGCTAATGTTCGCTGACTACGTTTATTCGAGTAAGTTTGAACGCGTGTTTTACGCTCGATATCGAGCACGAAACATTATTGAGTGCAGGTTCGAGCATGCTCGAACTAACATTAAACATCGAGCATCAAAGTATGTGGAGCATTTACACACATTGAGTATACAATACAATATTGTGTAATATATTGTGTGGTATTCCTGAAATAAGTACCGTCACCTTAGTGTCACCAGAAACTTAGAGAACCATCTGCCATCTAATTCTTCAGCTTAACTTCGCGTGATACCGGAAACTTTAGTTATCGGCCTTATGACTTGACTCAGATATGAGCTACGTAGAATACCGATATATTTATTATTCTATCAGCTTACAGGACAGATAGAAATTTCATATGTATTTAATTGTTCCAGATGTGAAGAACACTCGAAGAGCATCTTATCCTCAAAACTCGAAACCAAGCATGCAGCTGTCAAAGTTACTCGCACCACAGACGACGGTGAACGTGTGGTTTGAGTGAAAACACAAGTAAAGATGTCGGTTCAGGCTAGTATAGGTTAAGCCAACGGAAGAAACATGGCCGGTCAAAGATTCGCCGGCGATGTGATCGGCTTCTTCCTGGCCGTGGCGTTCTGTGTGACGTGTCCCGAATATGGTGAGTTTCTATTACTAGATTTTTTCACTCGCGTAAGAGCTTATAGGTTCCAAGGGTACCGTTAATTTGTAACATATATTTGTTCGAAGTCGCTATCGATCGTTTTTATGTGATTGAGAAAAAAATCCTTCAAAATTTCAAACACTTTTATAATAAACACATTTGCCACGTGCTAGCTAACATAGCTGCGTCCCTCAATTTTACTCACGCAAAATATATCCCCAGGGTACCTCAATGGTTACTTTATTATTTTTGGGAATATTTTTTTTTTCATATTTATCTCATATTTTAATCAATATCTGTGTCTAATTTAATATAGTGAAATGTTTAGTAAGAGCAGCAAACATGTACCTGCGAACTTTTCCATTTAGAATATCGTCAAGAAAATATAGCCGCGATATATTTTCACATGCCCTGAAATTTCGGGGACTGTAAAGTAGCCATCGCTAATTGACTATCAATGGAGACGATTGGATTTATTATAAAGAAGTCCCAATAGTTTTACCTACAGTCTCTTACATGCAGAACTAACCAATGATATTCAGTGGAAATTGGTGTTTTCCTTAAGTTTGTGTAGATCCAGTCCGCGTTACAAAGTAGCAGTTCATTTGTAAACAATTTTTACTTATGAAAAAATAATTTATAATTGTCACAGTACACATTTTCTCCAAATGTTTTATGAAATTAATAATTCGGAACGCCGATACGAAAACGTAATATTTCACTTGACTGCAACCTCGAAGCTTTTAAGTTATTAATTTTATATTTAAATGAGTGAAATTTCTGGCCCTGTTTTGTTTATAGAGGGGCGATGGACAAATTAACAGCCTATCATCTGTTGTAAATTACTTTTGTACATGAAAATATTTAACACGACGATTTCAGAAGCCACGTCTATGTTAAAATACTTGTTATGTTCAGTTTAATTCAATTGTGTATTTGTTATATACGTGCAACATTTTGCGGATGCTTAAATACTCGGTCCAACTACTTGCCCTTTTATAAAAGGAGGTAACATCTTAATAAAGGAGATGATATTGGATTGAAATGTGTGCAATGTGAGCAAAAAGCGATGTAAGCGCGGTAAAACGTCAAACGTGTTAAACTCGGTTTAACACGATTTCACTATAATTGTTTATATCATTTATCATATTATGTGTTAAACTAAATAATTAAATCAATAATATACGACACTTAAATCTATAGTAATAATATAAAACTGAAGAACGTTTTGCCCGAACTAATAACTATTCTGTGTTGAATGGGCAATTTTTTGAATAACGCTATAGGCTATATATTCTGTGAAGCTCCGACTAGTGCTACCAGAGTTATGCGGGTAAACCTACGGGGTGATACTAGCGGTTTATAATCAGAATTTGTAACCTGAGTAAGCCGTTCAGTCGCTTGTAATTCTCAAATCAGTAATGGTGTTGATACATATACTCGAAAGTATCGAATCACTAGGTGATAGTATACAATATAGCGCGACATTAATTTAAGCATTTCTGGAAGACACGTGTCGATCATGCGACACGTGTCGAGACATATGTCCCCTAGTGAACACGAGACATTATTAACAAGACAATGACAATAATAAAACATACACAGACCGCTGTCGATATAAATTTGGTTTGAATCAATACTAGCAGTGGGACGTGACGTCAACATTACATGACTAAAACCATTTGTTTCGTTTGTAATTGTTTGTGGGATCAAATTGAGTTAATCAGAAATCATAGGGTCAACCGACCAGTTAAGCTACAATCCTACGTTTTTCAATTTATTTTATTGCTTTTAGCGTGATAAATGTTACGAGGATATGTTTACGCTTTCTTTAACACCACTGTTAGGTTAGTCTTTGGTTTAAAAGAATTTAACTTTTTTTATTTAATTATAATTTAAATGAAGTTGTAGTATAATAATGTTTTGAGAGGCAATGTCTATACAAAATATAAAACATACTTTTGTGTCAAAAAGTTCAATAATACTTCGTAGTTTTTTTTATTTGAGGAACAATAAGCAACATTTTCGTATTTTTGTTACTGTAGAAAAACAAATGCTTTTCCAGCTGGAAGCGGGATTTATAAGGAAAATGTGTTGACAGTATGTCAGTGCCAGAATATAAATTACAATTATAAAATGCTATTAGCGTGGAATCATGCTACCTCGATATACAATAAAGATGGCAGAAATGTTGTAATTTGTAATTTAATGGAATTTTTATTAATTATGCGACAGTTGACTGTCATTATGACAAAAAAGAAATGAAAACACTTTTGGAACATTCGAATACTTCATAAGCTTATATATCGTACTACTATCAGTATAATTTTGACGAGCGACTTGCTCGGCTTGTAACGTGGCGCTTAGACCGAATGCTACGCCAGAGTCCGCAGGCTCGAATCCTGCTTAGGTCATGGATGTATATATA
>JAFELO010000052.1:973619-1008210 GCA_017140195.1 Eumaeus atala | reverse complement strand
GGTGGTTTAAGAGGTACGTGATTTTTTGGTTTGCTACTTCGGATCCATTAATTCTCGAGTCTTGGCCAGTTTTTGTTGAATTGCAATAAAAAGAAGTAATATGTTTACCCAAACTTACACAAACAACCCCAGTAAATGTCATTCACGCCAAACGTGTTCGTAACGAAGTCATAAGGCAGAGAACTAAAGTATCCGATAATACCACGCGAAGAATAATCTCACTAAAGTGATAATGGGCTGGTCACACACTCAAAATAACAGGTGGCAGATGGACCAGCAAGGTTCTAAAATGGAGGCCGCGTTTGGGAAAATGAAGTGTTGGTCGACCGTTAAATTTCCAGTTAAAGGCGACGTGCTAAGAGCGAATTCCTGACACAGGTGTTTTAGACTGAAACTGAGGGCTATCTGACACAGTCAGGAAAACAATTGCCCATATCACGAGAGCTTGATTTTTGAGCTTACCCGGTATTCTGCTAAATGAATTAAAAGTTAATATAAAGATCTGGCTACTTTTACATATATATGTAATATCATCTGACTGACAACAGTCATCACTAGACCTAGTGATAAGCATGAGGTCACTGGATTGTATCCTAGGTAGAACCGAACAAAAAGTATTATTAGTATTTAATTTTTTTTGTGGTGATCTAAAAATTTTGTAGTGTCGGGCGTCGACCTGGTGGAAGGATGATATCCGAGTTTTAGCTGGCCTGGGTTCAATTACGTCCGATATAGTAGTGGAAAACTGATTGCCTTGCATTTTTGCCGGCTCTGCAACGACAACGAGGTTTTTGTGGTGTTTTTTTATATCAGATGGAGGCAAACGAAAAATCGGAGTATTTTGAAGACTACCGACGCCCATGAACATTCGCATGAATGTTTCGCAGTATCGTTGCCCTCCTATCATCCCCCCAATGGGCTACCGGTTACCTACAAACCGCACGAAACGCAACAACGATGCCGTCACTTTTCGCCGGTATCAAATGAGCGACAGGTGCTTCCCCGGTCGTGCCGGCCCAGTTCCTTTGCATAGGAAGAGGTAGTTTCATGCTGCAAAGGAGAAGGTAGTGCAAACAGTCGTGTGACATAGTCAATAGCATCCCTTTTTGTTCAACTGAAAGCGGTCGCGGAACCCACATCGCAGACAGACACCTTGTTGAAACCCAATTCGTTGTCTACGTCTTGAATTCGTTCTCAAGATATGCCTATTCTCAACTATCTCTTTAATTCTTTGTCTCTGGTCTCCCATAAATCAAATAACTACTTTTTTAATACTTTCGTCGGTAGTGGGAGTCAAAGGATTTCCAGAGCGGGGTTCATCTTTCACACTACGCCTGAATTCAGCTATCAATTGTCTTACAGATGAATAAGATGGAGCAGAATCTCCTAAAATACTGACCATATCATCATGGATTACTTGAGGTGATAACCCCTTTCCATGTAGGTACTTAATGATGGTTTGCCAAAACTATGTCCGATTGCTTTGCTAAAAAAATATAAAATCACAAGTAATTTTCGAACTTCACACAATTGACTAGTCTGAACTGAACTAAATAATGTAGGTAGATTTGATTTTTGGAATTGAATGAATCTGTGTTAGGCCGAGTACTTTTTAATCCAACCAGTATCTTTGCAATTTCAGGTGAGATAAAAGTGAAATTGAGATAGTTGAACGACCATTATCGTAACATGTGTAAAACCATGTTCAATAAGACAAATTTTTGTATTTTATGAGAAACAGTTTGTAGTCAAATTTATAAATTCGCAATAGCATGTCTTATATGAACAATAAATACATAAAGAGTATCGTATCGTTTGAGGCACTTTATGGCTAAACGCTTATGTCAATTTTTACAAATCGTGCATCAGTTGGACCGCATTGCAGGGGGGCAACGAAGACGGGATAGTAATTAATAAAATTGCTAAGACATTAAATAACTGAAAAGAAAAAAAATAGGCATATTCGTACCTGTTTTTATAGTCGGTCCCTATTACATACTTAAGATTTTTACAAATTTTAAATAGATGTCAACTGTGGAAGCGGCATAACGAAACAAACTTTCTTGTTTCCTTTTTAATTCTATGATATTTTATGATGGCAGGTCTTTTATTTCATAAAGTTATTTTATACTTTTAGTTAGGTTCATAAAACGGTAAGTTCTATAATAGTCTTATTTTATTCTCGTACACTTTACAGAGTTACTATCCGTACTGGTAACTTCGAAACGAGATTAAACGAAAACTCGTCACGATAAACATTCCTTAGCATATTGTTGCATATGCGTTTGTTATGCTACTTTTTTATACCTGCATTTTATAGACCTCGTGTACCAGATTATAAAAAAAACGCGAATGATTACTAAAAATTTTAAAATACTAAACCTATAACCTAAAACGTTATTACATAAATCTTATAATGGTTAGGAAATACTAATTCCCTACATGATGTAGTCCGAGTTTGTCCGAGTATAGTATCAGTATGTCTGGATCAAGACATTCATTGAAAGATACATATTTTGTTCAGCAGTGGGCTGATAAATACAATTGACAAGCTCATATCATAAAGTACAAGGCGCCGCTACTTTAGAACTCTCTAGAAGTTCTAGAAAGTTCCATTACATAAAACTCACGTTAAATTGCTAAACTAGTGATTTAATTAAATCGTCGATCGATAAAACAATTCAGTTTATTACTTAACGTCTCGTAATCCTAACAGATCTTTATAGGAATGGCGTTAATTGTGATTTACCACTAACCATAATAAATTGAGCCGGATTATATTGACGGATTCATTGCGGTGCAAATTAATTTACTGTTCTGGTTATTCGAAGTGGTGGCAATTCGCTTGTAAATTATAACTGGCATTTGAATAGGCAGAGTACAGTCTTTTACTACCAGTTGTACTCTTTGTCTATACCTGTTTAACATGACTTCTTTTGTATAGTATAGCGATGCAAACGTGATTTATGTCCATAAACATTCTAAGTTGTGATTGTATAACATGAATTGTTACACCATGTGCTGTTGTTTTTACCATTTTCCTCTAAAATTGTTCATCAGAAACTCATGAACTGTTTTTTTATTTATTTATATACTTAATTCAAAAAAGGTTACATTATATTTCTCTAACAAGCTGCAAAGCAGTTTGTCGACAGACAAAACTCTCATCGTAAAGAGCCCGAGAAAAAATGACAAACTTACTTGGATCCCACAACGAAAGAATCAGAAAAAAAAATATAGGACGTAGTAAGTAAAACTTCAGATTGAACAATGAGCAGAACGTAGCCATCACATACTATATAACTTTAATCGACGTTTCCACAGGACACCGTTACTTAGACAAAGCACTGAGCAAATCCACTGCGTACAGAGTCCTTACCAATATCTAGTTCACGGTTGAGTAGATGTAGAAAGAGTTGTTACAGGTATAGTGCGCGTAACGAAATTGTTCAACGTTAGTACGTTAGCGAAGGTACTTCTAAGTGTAACTGTCGTAGCTAACATATGGAGTACTTAACGAGCGCCATGGTCATCATCAGGGTTAGGCTTAGGCCAGGCCTTCTCTTCTACTCGTAGAGAGATATCAAAGATTCTCATAAAGAGATACATCTTTCGAACCATCTGCCAGATTTTTACCAGGCTGTCTCAGCAGGTGGGTATCTAATATTTTGCAAGCGTATGCATGTGTGTAGATTTCTATCTGGCCTCCTAAGCAAGAACCTATTGACGGATTTGAATGTGTTTTGAATTGTCCATAGATTCAGCTTGAGTGCGTTGTCTATGCTTATGTTATAATACAATTTTTTCAAAATTTACTGTAAGGATTTTCAAGCGGTTAACACCCATGTATATAGCAATTTCCGAGGAAGGTTTTGGTGTATAATTTGGTAAAGTAGCAAACCGCATGATAATCCGTTTAGTAGATTTTGAGACATAAATACAGTGAAACGTCGGGTCAGTCAAATAATTAAATAAACCGCGACAAAATCTTTAAAAGTGTGCTTTGTTTTATAATTGCTACTTACTACTATTATTCATGTTACGAAAAGTTACCATGCTGCATAGGAGGAGGTAATGCCATACATAATGCATGACCCTACATCCTAATATGCAACTGAATTGGGCCGGCACGACCTGGAGGGCTACCTCTCGTTCACATAATAACGCCGTAAAGTAACGTCTTCATTGTCGGTTTTGTGCGGTTTGTGAGTAGCCGATGGGTCATTGGGGGGAGGGGGAGGGGTTTAACGAATCGGCATAATAATTATGTGTATGTTCATAGGCATCGGTAGTCGTTAAAAGCCTCCGATTTCTCGTTTGCTCCCCTATTCCTATTCCCTATTCTATAAAAAAAAATCACATTTGAATTTGGAATATGTAATTTTTATATGGTTGTTCATTGTTTTTTCTCATATTGGCGGCAATACATTGAACAATATTTTCCGAGAATCGCTGTAATTTCCTTAAACAATATAGGTATGAAGCAAAATGTAATTTTTGAAATTCACCATACACTTGGTGTTAGTTAAATGTTTGTGTACTGAGCTATTTATAGGCACAATAAGAATTCATCTGTTTGCGACAAAGAAAGATCTGGCCTTTCACGTAGTGTTCGTACGAAAAAGGTGGCCGAAGCAGTAAGGGAAAAAATTTGAAGAAATCCTGTCCGAAGGAAAAATATTTTATCTCTTCAAATGCAGATAGTACCTAGAACTATGTCACGTATTTTAAGACACGACTTGGGACTTGCAGCCTATAACAGATGGACTGGTGATTGCTTAACTGATAAATTAGATATGAATTGGGTGAAACTACTGAAGTGGCACGCAAACGGAAGTCATAGAAAAAAAAATGTATACGGAAGAGAAAATTTGAAGAAACAAAATGACTGTATTTAAGCTCTAAGGTAGTTTCTTATTATTTGACAGAGTGCAATATGGGCATTATCCGAATTCAGTGATAGTTTAGTGGGCTGTTAGCTATGGAGGAGTGACTGAACCATATTTTTGTGAAAAAATATCAAAACATCGGCACAATTGTATCAAGATACCATTCTTGCGAATATAGTTAAGCCCCTTAATAACACCATGTACAATAAACAAGTATGGTACGTGTTTTGTAGGAAGCGTTAGCTTCCGAACGATGTCAATCTCGAACTTCATCAGAGCTGAATACTGGTCATCGTATAGCCCCGATCTTAATTCGCTGGATTTAAGGTCTGTTTTAGGGAGTAGACCTTGCTCTAAGCGCGATGATAATTTGGAGTCCCTACAATAATTGACACGATTGGCAGAGAAGAATTTCCCCATGGAAAGAGTGTGTGCTTATATTTATAACCGACTTCGACATTTTAGAACTGTATGGCACCCAGTTGAGACCACTTCTAATAAGCTTTTTATATAATACACTGTAAGAATGATAAATGTTATTATAAATTATTATAATAAAACTACTTTTACGGATTTTATCACGGTTTATATAATTATTTAACTAGCCCTACATTCCACGTTTCAAATCCACTAGTGAAAATGGTTCCTGTAAAGCTTCTGAAACGTCGGGCTAGTTAAATAATTAAATAAACCACGATAAAAACCGTAAAAGTAGTTTTATTGTAAGGAGTAATATTTGCATAAACTAAAGACATCAATATGTTATTTCCAATTGTTTTTTCTCTTTGTTACAATATTTATGGCCGGATTAGATATATGATGTTTAATGTTCTGAATTTTCACCAACAATACTCTTTTATTTCGTCTGTATATACTAGAAAATTTGCTAAAAATTTGTATGAGATGGAGTGGTTTTTTGCCTAATTTTGCGCTTTAACTGGTTTTTGGTAATGCGAACGATATTACACAGCAACCTTTATATTATGCAGCAATACAATACATGCTCATACCTTTATATTATACAGCAATACAATACATGCACATACCTTTATATTATACAGCAATTCACTACATACACATAACTTTATATTATGCAGCAATACAATACTAGCATATACCTTTGTATTATACAGCAATTCACTACATACACATAACTTTATATTATGCAGCAATATAATATATGCACATACCTTTATTTTATATAGCAATTCACTACATACACATAACTTTATAATATGCAGCAATACAATACATGCACATACCTCTACATTATACAGCAATTCACTACATACACATAACTTTATATTATGCAGCAATACAATACATGCACATACCTTTATATTATACAGCAATTCACTACATACACATAACTTTGTATTATGCAGCAATACAATACATGCACATACCTTTATATTATACAGCAATTCACTACATACACATAACTTTGTATTATGCAGCAATACACTACATACACATACCTTTATTTTATACAGCAATACTCTACATACACATGCCTCTATGTTATTGCCGCCGGCGTCGGGCGGAGCATCATGTTTTTCCAGTATATTTTATTTAAATTATATATTTGTTTGAATCCCTATCCTCCCTGTTCATGACTACGTGATTACATATTAAAATATGTACTCAAAATAATTCACTTCCTGCAGATTTTGTTCAACAATTATTACACCGTTTTCATTACTACGCCATAAAAATTATTACACTCCTTTGAACTCCGTTCCGTGCTGGCACTAAGCTTGTTGCCAAAATAGCTAATTAATTTTATAAGTGCTGCGGGTCTTCGCACTAGATTACATTTCACAACTGCGAGTCGAAATTATATAAAATCGTTACTGTTCACTAAAATATTGAAATTCGTTAGGATATTTGTAAAAAGCCATTTTGAACTAAATATTTTGTGTTTGATATCTGGTGATGGTAAGGGCGACAGCAGCCATACAACTTTTGGAAAACGCAATCGACGGTTTTTGTGACTGTATCGATGCTAAATCACGATTCTTTACGTTCAAACGCAAAGAAATCGTAAGATTTCATTGATGTGTTATCGAATTCGCAACGCGTTTGCTGGTCAGCAATTAGAAGTAACCAATACCTCTCCCGTTGCTATTGGTATTTTCATTTTATCAATAAATAAGCCAGCAACAATGCAGCTTTATTGAATTCATTCTAACACTCTACACTGTTGTGTTTTGTGCTAAGCCAATGCGACCGGGCATTCGAATCTTTGCGGAGAGTAACGTTCGGATGCCGCATGAGAAAAGTGACTAAATCCCCGATCTTTTGCAAGCGTGCGCACTGTGTATGATCGCTGCATTCTACTTCTAAAAAGCTAAATCATCGTTCGCCGATGCTAGAAGTAGCATATCAGCTGAGTCTATGTAGTTAACAGATAATCAAATAGCTCGAGGATATCCATTAGGATGTAAGCATTAGCTTACACAACGCGAAAACGCAGTTGTCACATCACGTCATTATTCCTCTGTGTTTTCTCCTCAATTGCGGCTCGTTTCGGCTGCGATACTATGTATAATTTAATGAACACAAACTAATCAAACGCAACTGTTGTAAAGTAATATAAAAGTATATTTATCAAAATGGCCATAAGGCTCCACTGATACGTTCCGCGGAGTCGCTGCAGCGTTGGGGGGGGGGGGTGTTTTATATACAATTTTTGCCACTATGGTTGGTACTTAATATAAGTAAATAGAATCGAATTCTCAAAATGAAACAAATAAGTTTGTCGGTTATTCGTTATCCTGTAATTGTGAAAAAGATGTTATTAAAAAAATAATAAGACAGGTCTATCCCAGGCATCACTTCTCAAAACAAAAATATTGACTAAATCTAGTCGTTACAAATTAAATAACGTATGCCCATAGTAAGACGCTGAGCCAGTAAAGGGCAAACTCAACCTATTGTAGCGGTGCGATTCTCCAAGTACCAATAATTTGTTAATCTTTAGCAGCAGTCACAACTTGTAATAAGGCTGGCATCATCGTCAAAATATGTTCCCAGACTATGATTGCTCTGACAATACATATTTTATGACCTGAAATGTGCGCTGCATCTTCAGCTGATGTGATGGTTAAATGTAATGACGAAGAGGAGACGAAGCGAGGATGTGAAAGACCTGAAATAACGGGCAGAGTATTTGGGATATGATTCAAGACCCAAGTGCCGCCAGATCTTATCTATTCTAACTCCGGCGAAAAGTGTAGCACAAAGCAAGCGGATTGAAATGATAATACATACCTGCACTCTAATATCATATAAATTCCGTTAGTAAAAGAATAGCCTGCGTTGCTGCGTTCGTAACGCGACGCAGCGCGAATGGGAACACGGCCTAAGTTGGTTTATTCTTATTAGCGACGCGATCGCGAAATAGGTCGTCCAAGGCTTGGCCCGACGTAATTAGCCATGCAGCTCTACAAAAACTTTTGTTCTACAGTTTCTGTTTCTTTATCTACGAGTAGCACGCTGCTTTTTAGTTTTGCAGGAAGTTTCTACATTTGTAAATTAATGTCGAATACGTTTTGAAACTTCTTTTTTTATGGAAATGCAATTTCAAGAATTAAAATGTTATTGATATCTGAGTCTGCTCATTATAATAATCATAACCAAATGAATATTTTTTAAAACTTTAACATGTGTGGTTAAGGTTTAGGATAAATAAATAAATGATTTTTAGGGTGTTTTTTTTATAATGGGGGGACAAACTATGACCCATGAGAATCAGCATAATTACGCCGAAGCGTTACCCTCTTTTTCACCTGCCTGTAGGTTCCACTTCTTTTGCTCCAGCTAATAAAATATTATGTCAATCGAATGATTGAATGCTCTGGCAGACCGTTTGGATTTTTTAATATACTCTACATTAAAAGAGATCTCGTACCTGACAATTATTGAAAACAGCGAAGTAACACTATTAGTAACACCAAAGAGTTACGACGGATACATTTATGTAAATTGTACACAAACTTCAATTAGCATGTAAATTGAAAAGCCTTTTTATGCTTTGTTTCACGCTTCATTTATTTTAAGTTCCTCTTTTTTTAATTCATAAATTATAGGGACGATAGATAAATTCCGATCAAGGGCTTAGAATGGTAATAAGAAATTGAATGGTTTTTTGCATGTTTTGACAACTACTAGTGCCCGTAGATACCGCCCACCATACCTCCTCCCCGTCAATAGGCCAAGTAAGAAGTTTTTTCTATATTTCATGAGAGTGTTAGCTTTATTCATAGTCACTAAATTTACTTTCACACTTTACTTCTCATCGCATCTTCCTAACGACTGTGCAGATGTATATGGGCCTTTATAGTCGTAAAGTGGCCCCGACGGCTCGTTTGATCTCTATCAGTATAAAATAAAATCCAAATAACAGTACCATGTTGTAGCGAGAATGCAGAGGCAGGAGGCAAGTGATTATGTAAGGATTGTGAACCACGAGAGTTCCCTCTGTCTACCCTGTAGAGGATCTGACGTGCATAATATGTGTGTGCAGTTCTTCCTTGGTTTAGCTGGGTCACATTATTATCAAGTAAAAAAATTACTACTAACATATAATAACTCCACACATTTGATGGGGATCTTTTATAAGATATTGCACAAAATAGGTAACTTATTCAATCTACGCAGAATATCTTTTTGGGAACTAATGATTAGGCATAATTGTTTTTTTTTTTTTACAAATTATAGTAAATTTATTCTCCTTAAAATTTCTACGAATGTCTACGCCAATCTGACCCTCCCTTCACTAAGACAGAGAGCGAAACCTGAAAAAAGCTTGAACATTCCGTTACACTGCCGTTATCTCAGCACTTTGGAAGTAGGACATTCGGTTGCTAAATGTCTGTTTAAAACCTAAAAGTATTTAAATTAATAAGAATGACTGGAGCTTTTGCTGGCACGATTCCCTTTACATATTTATGGCCATTATTTATGGGCCTATTTATGGCCCTAGGACAAACGATAAGTCGGATCCCCTTTTGTGACCTAAGTATTGATGCCCAGGAGCTTCAGTAAAGATTTTGTGAACCCGCGTTCCCCTCACCTCCAAAAGAACACAGGAAGGCTTCAAACCGCATGAAACGTGGTAAGAGGTAGTGCCATGCTGCATTGCAGTTTAATTGGGCCGGCATGACCTCGATACCGCCGTAAAGTGGCATCTAAGGTGTCGCGTTTCGTGCGGTTTAGCCAGTGGCCCGTTAGGGAAGAGGCAAAAAGGAGGGCAACGCATAGGCACAATAATTACGCTGTTGTTCATGGGCGTCGGTAGTCGTAGAAAGGCACGATTGCCTATTTGTCCTCTGTGCTATAAAATATTCTTTTTTGTACATATTATAAGTTGAAGAAATATGTTGAACTTGATTAGAAAAAAGTATTATGTTTCTTTTAATTTACAGTGGATTATGAAGAGGCACATTAGCCAATTTAATCTGCGTATTGGGAAATTGTCTCTGCATTTTATTTACTTGAATATAAATTATTACACGAGTGGAAGCGATATACCTTCATATTCGATATTACATGTTTTGTTGCAAAATTAACGAAGGGCTCTCAACTTATTACAAGTGTCTCCACTTGTAATAAGTTATAAGCTGAAGACGAGCTTACTTACTTTTAGCATGTTTGAAACATATTTTCCGCAGTGTTGTCCGGGTTTATACTTGTTTTTTAGTCAGTACTGTGTCAATAAAAAGACACATGATATCACCGTATAGTGCCATCATTGGCGTCGCATTTCCTCTGTAAGTGGCCCATTGTAGGGGAGAAGGGCAGGAGGGTAACGCATCGGCATTGTAATCAAGCGGATGTTTATGGGCGTCGGTAGTCGTAAAAGGGCTCCGTTTGCCCCCTATAGTACAGAAAAATAAACAGTAATCTCATTACATAATGAGACACAAAAACTTTAAAGTGACTCGATTTGTCATCGGAGTGGTTATAACCGTAACCGTCGTAGGCCGTAAGCGTCACGTCATCGCATAAATTATAATTCGGTAACGCCGTTACCACGGAACCATTGCTTTTTACAATAAAATTATTATTCATGCCCGGCGCCCGTCCTAAAATATGTTCATGCGAACACGAAACAAGGAAAGTTATATTAAGTTGAAGAAGTTAGATTAGCATTCAACCAAACATCCAGTTTGTTCATAATATCCGTTTTTAATATTTCACTGTCAGATACAGAATTACGTAGGTAGATAAAAGTTGTCGCTTTTCGGATACGTTGCTTTAAATTACTTTATTATGTAACATATCAATTAAGCTGCACAACGTCCAGGAAAATCTATACTAATGTGGAAATGGTCATAAAGACAGCAAGGTTGTTTTTTTTTGTTACGCCAGAAAACGAATTTGCATGGGCTTGCTGTCTTTTCTGGGTAGGAAACGATGGGGTGTGTGGGATAAGCGGCGTAGCAGAATATCCATTAATACCCGCGGGTGCCATCGGCCGCCTGTTCAGACCTCGGTATATACATACATCGAGGTCATAAATAGGGCGTGAAACCTCGTTTAAAGTGAAAGTCATGCGTGGGCTTCTGCAGGGAGTAGTGAAACGAAACGCCTAAAAGGTTGGATCACAGAGTAAGTGGGTAATCTGATACTTTTGGTTAAAAATCGGCATGCAGTAGGTACCGACCGGTCTTATGAGTACGGACTGCAAAGCCGCTACCCATGTTTTCTTATTGTTTTGTTTTTTCATGCGATAAAGCAAAGAGATGGACTCGGCGCTAAATATTCTGATCTGAATCTGATCACACAGTTCTACGCCAAAAATACAAACATTATAAATTTCGATTTTCGCCTCGTAAACAAAACACATTATCATCGCAAAAATTCAATTTATGACATATAACTACGCTAGTCGCGATAGCTACTTGTCAATAATTTCTCAGCTATAATCATATGGACTTATTTTGATCATTTTTCACACCTTTGTTACATGGCCGTAGTTTTCATACTGATCTCATTTTGTAGATTTTTTTTTTCACTTGGGTTAATTAGAGAAAATGCAGGATTGTAATGTGAAAATTATTCTTCATATATCTAGATAAAGAATTACTTATTTAATTTAATTAATATTAATAAACCGTACGAAATACGACAGCATAGCCACCAGTTTACGTCATCCTTAAATTTACGTTAAATGTATATTTTCCGTCGTGCCGGCTCATTTTGGTTGCAAGCAAAATGGTATATTTAACTATATACAAAAAAAAATATCAAAAGTGCAAAGAAAACACGTTCCATATTTTTTCCGTAACATTTATGCAGTTTCCTATAAAATAACAACTAGCACGTCCTAGATAATTCAATGGGAAATACAGCTAAGAACGGGAGGCACTTTAATTAATTATTTTTCCTTCCACAACAGTTTTATTAATTAATCACATATAATGTATGACAAAGTGATTACCACGCTCTGTCGAAAATGTTCCGCATCTGTATACATTAAAATAAGTGGGTGCGTTGGAGTTTTCATCTACAACTACCACTCCAGTTCCCTCACCGCATCTATCTGTCTGTCAAACACGATAAACTTAAACATTGCTGAACCGATTTTCATAAGATTTTATATACGAAATTTTAGGAAGAGGTAGTGCCATGCTGTGTAGGAGGAGGATGTAGTGCCATTCATAGTGCATGACACTACATCCTCCTATGCAACGGAATTAGGCCGGCTTGACCGCGGAAGTACCTCTCGCTCACATAATATCGCTGTAAAGTGACGTCTTCAGTGTCGCGTTTCGTGCGGTTTGTGAGTAGCCGTTCGTGAAAAAGGCTCCGATTGCTGGTTTGCCCCCCTATTCTATAAAAGAAAATACAGCGCTTCCTTAAGAAGGTTTCAAGGTATAAATAGCAAATTGATGTCTTAAATTTACGCGAATGTTAGTCATCACAAGAAAACCATTCTTACGGATTTTGTTGCGGTTTATTTCATTATTTATGTAGCCCGACGCTTCAGAAGCTTTACAGCAACTATGGTAACGGGTGGACTGAGATGACAGATTTCCTGATGTACGAAGTTTTTAAAAGTACCCGAAGAATTATAATTTTAGTTGTTCCGATTAACGCAAACAGTACTTATTATATCTTGCTGTCTTGAGGTGTTATGTTTACTTTTTGATTTGATTATGTTTACCACTGGATCCCAAGCAGAGAGGAGAACACAGCCATCTTCTATATTGATACTTGGATGTTTTTTAATTTCAATACACTCACGGATCATCCTTGGAAATAATCGGTGTTCCCTAGTGGTAATCTAATGGCAGGGGCCCACTTCAGCATAAATGGCAATCTAGTCGCTGTTGTGAACTTGTAAAGCCGGCCGAAACACTAATATTATTTGAACTTTCAAGATACTTAAAAACCACTGATCTGATTGTGATAAAAATTTGGTGGGAAATTTTGGGGACGTCCGGAATGATAGCATGTGAACTCATAGATCGAGACGGCTCCATTCCCAGGGTGGATAAAACAGTAAAATCCTATTTTTTGTAAGTTTAATACCATCATCACTCCCCTATGCGCTATAGTACTATGGTATGTTGTGGTCTTATTTCTGCGCACTCCCTTTTAATAGTCCATCTGTAACCCACAGAGCGTACGAACGGGCAGCAAATATCACTTCAGTGATCTTGTGAGAACGGCAGACCTCTCCGGTCGTTTCGGGGAATTTAGCTGTAATGTAGCATGGCACTACCCCTTATGTAGATACATTATTTTTAAGTTATAACCTACTTCGTATTGTGCTGTCTAGTTGTGTGGATGTTTGACAGTGTAGCCTACCAGCCAACTTATATATTGCTCGCTTATCCCTGATGTAGTGAAATAAAACTTTTCAGCGTGTATGTGAAACTTAACAAATCGTACTGAAATACATGACCTAGTTTTAATAATTCCTAGCCTTTGAGTTGACCTGACGATTTTGGCTAACTTTCAATATCGGCGAAGATTGCGAAAGATAAGATAAAATGCTTTATGAAAGTAAAAATGGTATTAAAGTTTACAGAGGCTAAACTTTATTCACGCAAGCAGGCCTATATCTAAGTCATTGCGTGAGTGCTTATAAATATTATAATTTATAAATATACTAGTCAATAGATTTGGAATGTAGTGTGTGATTTGAAAGTAGTAAGATATTTATAAAAATGCCGTGTATTGTTTTACGATATTAAAACCTGAAAAACTATTTTTAAAATAGACATTCTATTTATACAGTACATATAGAAATATATTATTTTGTACGGGACATATAATGAAAACAGAAACAGCTAGGTCGATTTTCATGAAATTGTAACTGAAATATGGAGAAGTATGTACGGTAGGACAAGTGCTACATTTACTCTATAAAATACTGAGAATTGCGGAATAGATACTGGCGGTTGTTCTTACATGAACTCTCCTTAATTGCATAAATTTCTCTTGCAATCGATTTCGCGCGGATGAAACCGTGAGGTGCAACTAGTAAAGTAAACAAAATCAATAAAATTGTAATCGCTTTAAATCATAAGGGGGCCAATGAACAGTCGGAGTCATCTGTTGACTATTCATTAAAAAAACAACTAACATTACAACGCACACACTAATTGTGATCACAATGCATTGATTATTACCAATTGATTAACAACTGGAAATCTTTTGGTTTTACCGTTTACATTATGGGCCTGCCTACTGGTTTCATTTACAACATGTTTATGGCGCGTAAAAAATGACAATTTGTCAATTGCCTACATCTGTCCGGCAAAACGCGTGGGGATTCAACATTATAGACAAAGTTAAATGCTAGAGTTCTTAATTTTATCAAAGTTCCAAGTCTCGGCGATTCGCAGCCGAAAATGTCGTAAATCTTACTAAGACAGTCCGTTTCTAATGAAAAGCGAAATCGTCGACCCTAAAAAATGTTTACGCCAACACCGTAACAGATTCAAATCATTGATTTCTTATTTACTTACGATTTGAATGAGGAAAATAGTTGAAAGTTTTCCCTAGCATCAAGAAACAGATGTTACTGAAGTCTTACTTATCAATACATCTTAGGAACAAGTTGGAGAACTCTTAAAGAGATTTTCTTTCATTTATTTATATTCCAGTATCGTAACTTTGCTGTAGTTTTTTTCAGTTCCCGAGCAGTTAATTAAACTTCGAAGGCTTTTAATTAGTTAAGTTGTGCTCTTTATTACACGCAGTTACTTTTATTATCATTGATCGAGAGCCTTCATGGTCATCAGCCAACTCAATAGTGGCTTTTTTTGGAAAACATGGCAGCGGACAGGTTATAATGCCTTAGGTGACCATCGGCAACGCCGAATCATTGTGCTTCTATATGTCAAAGCCCCCAATGGGATATAATGTCATAAATCTCGAACTGAGTCACTTCACGCTGGTGTTATGTGAACGTGAGAAGGTGTACTTCTCTTACATAATACCGCATTTTTAGGCTATGATAGCGTGTTTTGTGAATTAAGGAGGGTATTTCAAGTTTATATCAATTGTTGTCTCCAAATGTCTCTGACACCTCATCTGTCCCCCTAGGCTATGAAAGAGAATATTGATACCTTAAATCACCTCTCTTTGGGCTTGGGAGAGCTTCAGTGTCCCAAACCGCATATGTAACGCAATAGCGTAGCCCATACATTACGGCCATTTTAGAAAGAACACAGCCAAATTCCCGGCGACATATCAGCTGCATCCCGTAATGACGCTCACTTTACCTGTACAATATTTTTATCGTCAGGATAAAAGTTATTATCATTTTACAATCTCCGCTACTTTTACATAAGCTTTCGTCGCTGTGCTAATATTTGTCAACATCGAAAACTTTTCTTATTTTAGGACTGGAAAAGTTGGTTCCGCCTGTGTTTTCAGGTAAACTTAACTGTTTCCAACTGCAGTGTTTGTATTTAACTTCCAGGCAAATGTAACTTTCAACATCTACGTATTTTATCTTTGAACGGTTGTGAATTCAATATTATTTTAGTGTTATTAAAGACGAACACAATTTTAACGAATTTCTCCTCATTATTGTCAACGCCCACGTCTAGGAATGTGTCTTATGTGCGTATCAGCTCTGACAAGCGATAGATTTGCTGACACTTTTTGGCCATATCAATAGAATGTGCAATATCTTCCAGACCTCCCGTCCCAATTCGGCTGAAACGCAACATGACCCTACCTCTTACAATATAACCAGGAATTAGCATACTAAGCATATTTTTATAGTATAAGGGTCAAGCAAACAAAGCCTTATAAAAATACATATATAAGTTTTGGAGATATGTTGCTATTCTTCCAGCGCAATTTAGAATAGGCCACCGAATAGACACATATTGCATCAAATGCATGGTATCGTGTCAGCAAGAAATGTATCCGTCCCGTAGTGGTAGCTCAATTCACTTAACCAATACAAATTAAAAATCTTTTAACAAATGAATTAAATCATACAAATGTATGTGAGCTTACAGTAACACAGCTTTCTGTGTAGAGGAATTCTCGTTTATTTTACTTACCGCATAAAATAAAGACGAAATGATTCCGCGTATTTTCACGAATCAATTTATTCGTGAATTGTTTTTATATTATCTCGTTTTGTAGTAGTACACACAACTAGCCACAGTCCACAGGTCCCGGGTTCATGACCCGGATCTAATCATAAAGTAATATTGGGATTTTCAATTTCTAATATCAGTTTCAATTTAAAAAGTTTTTAAGTATTGCACCCTTTTGCTTCGGAGATCGCCTTAAGCCTGATACCTTTTCAATAATTCCTAACAGCGGGCCCATCGAGCTTGGGAAACCAAGCTCGATGGGATAGCTAAGGAATACGGAGCGCATTTTAATTGCACACATGCTTGTGTACCCACAATCTTCTAGAATGATAACAGCTGAAGACGTAACTTGGTTCATTAATGGTATTATTATATAGTACCTGCTCCCTGCACGTTGTGGCTACACTTTTCCTTGTTCTGAGCCCTTTTAAGAGAGATCTGAAATGAGTCGCTAAACACATCAGTGCACAATTACCTTTCTGAAGGCCACCATATTGTACTTTACGTGCTCCGATAATAAAACTTAAGATATGTTTAACTTTTTACATAATCGATGTTTCTTTTATTTTTATTAATTTATTATTGCCTTATTATTTGGCCGGAGATTTAACGTAACCTTAATTATGCATCAGTTTATCCAATCCATGCGATTTGCATTAAAATAAACATGTAAACAGATAAATTTACAAAAAATGTAAACACTGTTAGAACGTGTTCTGTAATCTACGAGTAAATAGGCCTAGCCTACTTTTTTCGATTATCTTCTGTGCACAGACCTACGACTCGCTTTAACTTGAACACATATAAGTATAGATATATTACGTTAGAAAATGTGTAGACGACGTATTAAAATTTAAGGATTCACAGTAATATAAATTGAATGTATGTATATATCTTAATTGAGTTCACTCTTTAATAAAATATTAAAGGCGATATGAGGAAAAATATGAGAAGTGAAGTCGTGTGAAACTGCAACCGGCCGAGCGTCTCCGGCTGAACCAGTCTTCCGTGATTACTTTTACGTTTTGAGATTCATAAGTACCATATTTTGAATACAAATATTTAATTTCAATAGATATACACGTGTTTATGTTGTGCTATGTTATGGTATATATAGACAAACCTGACTGAACCTTGAAATTTGATCCCTACCCTTCATGCCCTTACCTAGCACTAAGATAAGATTTTTAGAGATTCGACCCCTAAAATAGGGGGAAGGGGGATTATATTTGGTACACAGATGGGTCCATCTATACTGTTAGGTTTTACACAAAGTTGACGCTGATAAAGTCGCGCGGGAGCGCTAGTACATTAATAATATTAATCATTAATCGAACAGTGGAGTATGTTGTTGTTGGTAAACGACTTCAATGTGTCTCTAAAAAGTTTACTGTAATTAATAGTATCAACATTTAGAAGTTGATTAAGATTTCAAGCATGAGCAAAACACCTGCAGTTCAGTCTGTTGTGCATAGTTAGTTTTTTTGCAGACCTAACAAGTTGAAGGAATCTTACCACCGACCGAACTAATCGAATCGACCTCTCGTCTACCTGAAAACATTTAGATTGCCCCAGAAATTGAAAAGTACCAATAACAGTTTTTGGACCAAAATATTTGAATCCGGGGCACCGTGACAATCACTTTGTCACAAGATAGTCGAAGAGGCCTACAACTATATAGCAAATATATTTTATATTCTTTTTTGCCCTCTCCCATCGGAGGAAAGGGCAAACAAGTTGAATTAAACCACGTACACTAGAAAAATAATTCAGTGATTTATTGAAATATGTTTTGCGATCTAATGAAGATATTCCTATTCGAGTGACCGTTTTGTGAAATATGTTTACCATACACGTACTGTCTCCGCCCGGCCAACTGTCGCAGCCGCCCAAGATTTACGACACCGACTTTTTCTAATATTGTTTATTTCAGTAATGGTCAGTTTTATTATGGCACATCTTTTGCCTTTATTTCATTCCATCCACCATGAATCATTGCTAGGCCATCGTGATATATGTGGCAATTTAGAAACTTTGCGAAAACTAATCACAGAATAGAAACTGCTGCGGTCGAAATTGTAGTACGAACAATGTGGAGATAAAAGTTTATGATGAAGATGTTGTTTCAAGATGTGACGCCATTTTTTGTATCATTAGCAGTCCTTATCAGTCCACTGTACTGCCATAGGCCCTCAATTAACTCAAGACTGTAGATCTACTATTTGTTTGAGTCTTTCGAAATTTCAGATTTCGCCTCATTGCCCCATTTCAGAGATAGTAAAGTTGGAGCTTTTGAGCCGGTACGACCACCTCTCAAGTGACACCACGGTGGTATCACCGAAAAGTGATATCTATTAACTACGCTGTTATATTTCGTACGGTTTCTTAAATTCCTGCTGGCCCATTGGAGGGACAAAGGGAAACATGTCTATGGGGGTCATCAATAAACGACTGTACTTTTGCCCCTGATGCCATGGAAAAGGACTACAGATATTATTAATGATAGGCACTTACTCTTTACTCACTTACGTAACTGTGTAAGCTTGTAGTGGTGTGTAACAGAGTAAACATGTTTCAAATATCCTGAAGCAGTTCATAGTCAGCCCAGCATACGGTATCAACATTTAATTTGCAACTTAGTGTGCAAAATATAAATAGATATCTGCGGTGTCGTGTTTCGTGTAGTTTGTGAGTAACCGGTGGCCCATTGGGGGAAGGTGAAAACGCATCGGAGTACTACTCCATATCAAGCATATCAGCACAACTACTAAGTTGTGCTGATATTCATGGGCATCGTTAGCTGATTTCTAGTTTCTTCCCTATACTATAAAGAAACTAATAATGTAACGCTGAAGAGTGTGTTTGTTTGTTTGAACGAGCTAATCTCAGAAAGTGAAAAATTATTTTTGTTTTGAATAATTTATTTACCGAGTGAGATTATATGCATTTAGTGTTAGTCGTAGCATCATACACTATTACGCTACGACTGATTGGACCGAAGTTAAGCGTGTAAAACTGCGGGGTAAAGCAAGTGTATTACATAACTTCTTTTAGTCCCATGTTACAAGTAATGATTACGAAATTATTTTTTGTAGGCAAGAGTACAATGCAATGTACGAATGTACTTAAGTTCTTGTAATTGGTGTGCACAATTTTAATTAAATTAAATTAACAAAGACAATAACAACAACACACGTCCATTCCAGCTGTCTAATGGGGTCGGCAGAGAGAACGAAGTTCCAAACATCTTATACAACTGCAAGGGCCTTTTCTAAGCTAATTAATCTCCTTATACAAATAAGCCAGTCTCGAAGACTATAGAGGACCTTCGGAAAACCCTTTAAATGAAATTAAAATAAATGATAACGGTAAATTTAGCTAACGCAATTAACTGGTTATCAGGAGGAGGTAGCACCATGCTTCATAGGAGGAGGTAGTGCCATGAATAGTGCATGACGCTATATCCTCCTATGCAACGGAATTGGGCCGGCGCGACCGGGGTATTTATTACCTCTCGCTCAAATAATACCGCAACCAAGTGACATCTTTAATGTCGAGTTTCGTGCGGTTTGTGAGTAGCCGGTGGCCCATTGAGGCGGACAGGAGGGCAACCCATCGGCATAGTAATTATGTGGATGTTCATGGTACATTGGATTTTTCGTAAAGGAACCTGGTTTTTAAATCCAACCAACTAAGTTGACCAGGATACATTTGGGAAAATATTTTCGTTTGAAAATGAGTTCGATGTCCATGCAAGTTCCGCTAAATCAAAGCAACGAGGTCAAAGAGACTGGGTAATGAGCTTTATCGAAGGGTTAAAAATGCATGGCCAGGTTAGAGCGAGACGCTTGTGGATCTTGCGAAAAATGTTGAAAGTGATAATGTAGTTTACGAAGAAGCGGTGCTGCAGTACAGTCTAATTGGGTATGACCAAGAAAATGGATGAAATATTAATTTATATTCCAATTATTTTATGATAGTTTCTTTTTTGTTGTGAGAAAAATTTTAATGCCCCACTGGCACAACACCCTGATCGTTTTGCCTTCAGTGTGGGGTTCTGGCCTCCTAATTTTTTTTATAGAATATGGGTGCAAGCGAGCAATCGGAGCCTTTTAACGACTACCGACACCCACGAACATCCTCATAATTGCTATGCTGATGCGTTGCCCTCCATCTGCCCCCTCCCAAGGACTACCGGCTAATCACGAACAGCAGGAAACGTAACACTGAAGATGTCACTTTACGGCAGTATTGTGTGATGTGACTCGCCGGTGGTATCGGCCCGATTCCGTTGCATAGGAGGATGTAGTGTCATGTACTATGCATGGCGCTACCTCCTCCTATGCAGCATGGCACTACCTCCTCCTATGCAGCATGGCACTACCTCCTCCTATGTAGCATGGCGCTACCTCCTCCTATGCAGCATGGCACTACCTCCTCCTATGCAGCATGGCACTACCTCCTCCTATGCAGCATGGCGCTACCTCCTCCTATGCAGCATGGCGCTACCTCCTCCTATGCAGCATGGCACTACCTCCTCCTATGCAGCATGGCACTACCTCCTCCTATGCAGCATGGCGCTACCTCCTCCTATGCTGTATGGCACTACCACTTACTTAAATTCCTTCTTATGGGAGAGCCATACCCCTTCTCCTCTAAAGGCCTACCTTAGTATCGTAGTCTTCTCGTATTTCATATAAAAACTCAACGATAATTAACGTTGTTTTCCAGATGGGATAGGCAGATAGAACTAACTGTTGGATGTAACGAATCTTACACATTGATCTTGCTACCTTCACATTTCCAATTCTGTTCACACAAACACGTGAGTTCCGTATACTCTGGACGCCGCCTGCGAACAGTACCTGATCAATCTGATGATGTTTTGTCAGTCTCAGCCCTGACCTGTGGCTAACTCTTGCCACATTCGCCTGTTTTCTTTTCATGTTATATGCGTCCGAACGTCTGAAGCATACACTTCTCATCCATATATATTGCAGAACAAAGTCCCGAAACGATCTCTGTCTGTGTGTCTCAAAATCTACTACAATACAAATTTTTATGCGGTATTAACCCTTGCATAAAGCAAATCCCGAGAAATGTTATAGCGTATAATTTGTTAAGGTAATTATTATATGACTCTTATTCGTTAGCGATGCCGGGAAGGATCGCGACTTTGATAATTATTACAATATTGGCTACACAGATATAATTATACATTGTTTTTTCGAATTATTTGTCATTTTTATAGACACGAGAAGTATCATCGATTTTCATTTGACACGACTAGCTTGTACGTACAGTGTTGGCCTCGTCCGAATCAGATTGAAACAAATACTTAATGGTCATGAATGGTCTGATCATAATAATATAATGATAAACTTTTATATTAATACTGGTTGACCGGGCCACGTGTTACTTTAGAAGTTAAAATATTGTGGTCATTGATCCAAGTAGAGCAAGGCCCATATTTTAAGTTGGATGAAGATATATAACTAATACAGTAACTTCTGTGTTTCGTGTCGGTCATCGTAACACGTGATAACAAGTAATATTACATCTATGCCATCCTAGGTCTTAAAAAATATAACAAGGCTGAAGCTTAATAATAATAATGACATCCCAATCCTTTATTCCATTAAATAGATCAAAGTGGAATCAATATTGTGTTTTCGCTATAAGTTGTTTACAAGGATTAAAAAGAAACCATAGTTTCACCCGGGCTCGCCCACTTAACCTCATAAATTCAGCCGAGGAGCAATTTGTGTTTGAAAACTATGTCAGCTGAGAAGTGTTGGAAGGTTTCATCAAAATCTCACTGCTATATGTAAGAAATAAAAAAATATTCAATGAATTACATTGCACTAACGTTGTTGCTGGGTAGCTTTTGAGATGTACTGTTAAGACACTACTAAAATGCTTATTTTAAAACAAACCATTACAACTACCATTTTTACAGGTAAATATTATAGTCCCAGCTAGATTGTTAATACGCAACACAACTACCACACAGATGCTACATGTTAAGCGAATGCAAAATTCGCAATTTATTTGACACGAGGATAAAAAATACTAATTTCGCAATGCAAAAATTATGTAAAAATATATGTACTTGTATGTTTGTCTTAGTCGTTATGTACAAATCGCCGTATAACATTACGGCTAGGCATTTTTAAAACAGGGCCGTTTTGTTTTGTGACGGGCCAACGATTAGCCGAATTGTCATTGCGAGACGTTCTTCAATATGACGGCGGCCGTTTAGCCTCATTAAATCTCTTTATTCTTGGCAGTGATAGTGATCGATACAAATATGGAATTAGACCAAGTGTTTTGAATGAAAATAAAACAAAATAACCTAACCACACACCTAACTTCGAAATTCTCTGGGCACTTTCTGGCGGAATTTCACTCAGGCGTATTCAATCCGGCTAATCGTTGGCCCGCCACAAATAAAATGGCCCTGTTTTCGAAAATGGCTAGTCGTAATGAAATACGGCGTTTTAGACAATCCGACTGCGACATGTTCACCAGTTCAGATAACTTACAGGGTATCTTCCTGGACATTTAACTCGTGGCAGTATCAAATAATATGGGCAGGTTACACAGGTTGCTATGGATGTTTAGCAACCTGTACACCATTGTCATGCAGGTGCAGGACAATGGACAATGGAAATAGATATATAAGTTCAAACCATGAAAGCAGTCAAAAACACGATAAGTCGAAATCGATACCCATTATAATAAAAAAATAAGTTAAGTTTATTTTAAATTCGTTTAGATAATACAGTACCTACTAATATACTGGGGCGGTCATAGACATACCTTCACATACCCTATCGTACCGTTGTTCAAGGCTTGTCATAACAGTGAGGCTCGGTAGCCTGGCGTGAACCCACACACCTTGGGCGAGGCATATTGTACATAGGGAGCTGCTGCTTATACCCCTCTGCGCGCACGAGACAAGAAGCGAGAATAGAAACCTCCCCCGTTGCGTTGGATTTGTCCTTTGGTGAGTGACGGCCCACCTGGGGGGTGGGCCTGTGGGATGTCGGTCCCTTAAGGGACTGACTGACTGGTGGTGCCCATGATGATTAGTTCCCGGGCACTCCACCAAAGGTGGCACTGATGGCAGACGCGGTAAACTTAGTGCGTATTCGGCACTATGCTTCGCACACCACTGGACCCCCTACACCCCGGCCGGAGATGGCACGTAAATGCGTTTCCACGCGTCGACAAAAATAAAAGGAAGGGTACGTCTATGAAATCTTGTGTCACGGTGGCTCATGTCCGAAATTATTCAAGCCACTTTCCGAAATAAAACATGACCGATCAAGTTAAAATTTCGCACAGCTAGTATATAGATACTTTGTTAAATTTTAAATTTAAGCTACATTTTATTTCGATTGATACAAAATAAAACTTTCATAACAGCTGCAGCTATGCATAGCCGAAAGGTAGAAAATTATAAATTAATTACAAGTAAGTAATATTAAATAATCTTCGGTATAGAATCACAGTACGTTTACAGCACTCTTTACAATTGAAAATGAATATATTTTACAGACCAAACAAAGGAAGGTAACTTAGTTTATGAGTTCAAGCTTATTTTTACCATTGTAGATAAAATATTGTTATTTTCATTATGTACTCTATAAAACCCCTAAAGGGTTCTCGTTTTGTTCGATCGCCATTACCGCCGACAATAATGCCCTGCGACCTCCTTTTTCCATTGTTGTTTATAAGTTACAAATATGCTAGTGAGGGTGCAGTTGTTATATTCTGTTATCATTTCAGCTAACGATGTGGGCCTATGTTTTGTAAGCAACACGACATTGAATTAACAATGACTAATCACTTTATAAAGTGTTTTTTAGTACTTAGCAAATTGTTATTATAATTAATAGCAAAACAAAACACAACAAGAGGTACCCACAATGGTATTGCCGGTCCGATTTAGCTGAAATGCAGCATGACACTATCTGTTGCAGAAGTATCTTTACAATAATAATACATGTAACTAATTATTTATCGACTTAGCAATGGGGTTAGGAAAACAGCATGCATGTGTATACCACAATAAATATTTATAGAAACGAATAATAAATTATTGCAACAAGAAATATGGGTGTAAGGAGTAAGTATCATAGGAAGCAGTTGGAGTGTACCTGTTCGACACAGATCTGGTCGACTGTTGTGTCGTTCTTGAAGGATGCGGGTATGATGATGATGTTCATGGACTTCGGTAGTCGCTCAAAGGATCAGATTCCTCATTTGCCCCTGTATATACTATAAAAAAGGAAATTATTTGCAGGCAGTCCCTGCTAAAACCGGCAAAGTGGTTACTTTCAGAACAGATTCTGTAGGTTTTATTGACAGGCGGACAGACGTACAGACAGACCGCGGACGAATAGACAGACTGCAGACGGACAGCATAGTGACACTATAATGTTTCCAATTTTTCTAAATAAAAGTATTATGTAGCAGCGCTTAAGTTTCAAACACTGGCCGCTAGGCCGCCATGAATTCATTAAAATTGTTAAAACTCTATTGTAATTTCACAAGCGCGTGTACCAATTAATCACGAATAACCTGAATATCCATATCACTGTATTGGAATTGTAGCCTCGTGATATTTTTGGTACTTATTAAAAATGAAACCGAATTATAAATTTTGATAAACATATTATAAATATAAAATAGAAATATATTTGTTTCCTCCTTCATAACGCCGCAGACAAAGTGATACACATTTATGACGTCCGGCTGACTCAGTTGGTAAGGTGGCGTTTAGTCCGCATGTTACGCCGGAGGTCGCGGGTTCGAATCCCGGGAAGGTCATGGATGTTTATATACGTATTATATAATGTATTTCTATAGTAAATCTCAAATATATAATAGTTCTTTAATAAATTAAAATAAGAAATATATTTCGGCCTTAGATATCCCATTTACCGACAAAGCTTGGCTACATCACCACGTTTTGATATGTTGAAGCTGAATATGCGAGTGAAACCGCAGGTCGCTGCTGTATTCCAAATATTTATTCCCCTCTCCCGATAAATATATGTTTTATACATGCATTTCTGTAAAATATTTCAGTGCATAGCATTTATATTTTTCGAGTATAATGTCCTCTATGACACAAACACAATGATACCCACTCGCCCGTGATTGCTTCTACGAAATTTCCGCACCAGCGGACACGGATAATAAACATACGTCCACTAGAAAAGGACAATATTGTGGGAAATTTACTTGAATAATTATTGCCGGGTCAGCGGGTGATTAGTGTTCCTCTAATCGATTATCATTAAATTGATGTCGTAAGTTTTCGCGAATGCTACTCTTTACAATGAAACAAATTTTACGGAATTTATTTCAGCAGGTCGTCTAAACGGTTAGACCACCGGGTGGTTCAGTTGGTAACGTGGCGGTTGGTCCACATGTTATGCCAGAGGTCGCGGGTTCGAATCCCGCCTAGGTCATGGATGTTTCTATACGTATTACATGTACTTCCATAATGAACATCATAAATATACAAAACTTCTCCGATTTATAAGAATATGAAATGTATTTCCGTCGTCTAGTACCGGGTAACACACGTCCTTACGGTACTATCCACAGGACTAGGGTTACGTGTCGCAATATGTCCACAGATATCTTCATATCTCCTCTAATGGGCCCACCGGCTACTCAAAAGGTGCAGGTAACGCGTTAGCGTTGATCTTTAATGTAAAGGAAACCTCACCTCTTGTCTTTTATTCTTGTGTCCTTTTTATAGTAGGGGCAATCTATTAGACATTTACTACTGACGCCCAAGCAGATCCAGAGGTTAAGCAAATGCATTGCCCTCCCATTTTCCATCCCCATAAATGGGAACCAGACTTCCTCGTAGTGATCACTTGACGTTGGTGTGATGAGGAATCTCTTCGTTCGTGCCCTCTTCGGCTGCAAAGCACATATGGACCTGCCCCGTACTAATAACAGCCCTGGATCTTAACTGAGGGTGTTGCATCTGATTACTACTCTGATCGTCGAGATGTCGGCGAGGGGGCTCATTCACACATTCAGTGAAGATAAAATTCTTTAGTCTTTTCTATCCATAACATTACTCTTATTTGGTAATGCTAACAAAGTTCCTCCACCCAGTATACATATATACATATACATATACATATATATATATATGTGTGTGTGTGTGTGTATGTGTGTATATATATCATGATACTTCATGTCAATAAGTAATTTTTTTGATAAATATCCTTTATAGAATATCCTGGAAAGGTTTCTTTCCAGGCCAGGATATTTTATATATATAGTTTCAGAGCAATCTGATCAGTGTTTTCTGATTGCTCAGTAAACAAACAAGCACACCTATTGGACTAACCTACATTTATTGTTTATAACTACATAAAACTAGCGATACCCCGCGGTTTCAGCCACATAGCAGTGATCTCTAACAAAACACACAACTTTACAGATTCATTTGTAATCCACTGCCACCGAGTGCTATGAAGTACCAGAGGTAGTCTCATGTCTATCTTTCCTTTGTTACAGTGCTATCGGCACAACGGGAGATCGGCAAGGGATTGTTGACAAACGCATCAGCAACCGCCCCGCCAGCCGCCGACAACGTCATCCGTCCAGGCGGAGTGACCATAGACGCCCCGAGACCAACTCCAAGATCTGGTCCATATTTTGACCAAGCAGCCTCCAAAAATGTCACCGCATTGTTGGGAAAGACTGCTTACCTAAACTGTCGAGTTAAAAATCTTGGAAACAAGACTGTAAGTAAAGCATATCACATAAATTTACTGTACTCGAAGTTATCATACCCCAAAAAACAAAAACTACACACTACGTTTTACAGATATTGAACCCTGGACGTAATCATTTTATAAATGTTAATAATTTTGAAATCAATAAATTGTGCTAAGCTTCATATAGCAACTATAACTATACTAAATACTTACAAAAATTGTACTTAAACGGATAAAACTGACGATAGTTTAAAATATTTATAAGTAGATTTAGTTAAAACAAAGCCATTTAAATAAACATTATTTGATTACCAGAGGTTTCAGGACTCATCAAACTAATCGTCAAATTATCTTTACTTATCATACACTATCAGGAGGCAAAATAATATGTTCCGGCTCATTATAATAACAAGAGCGAAAGCCTTGCATGATACACGAATGGTATCGAAAGCGTTGTCATAATCTCCGTCGCCAAACCTTAAATAAAATTAAATAATTGACAAAATATTGCCTGCTAGAATAATATCAAAAATGTTTGCATACAAATATCATTATCTTTCAACCCCCGAGTTCTCATCTAGCTTACAATCTAATGAAACTGGTATCGCCCAGTTTACAGAAGGTAAAATATTCCAATTACTTGTACATAAAATCTAAGTGCACACGTTTGCACTAACGAGGCTTCTCTTATTCCAAAGCTAGCGTCCAATTTACGTGGCGGTATACCACAAAATTCTCGTTTAAAATGAAACGCAACAATAGCACAATGAGTCTAAAGTCGCTATTGTGATGGCAACTTGATAAATAAAACTCTCATTACACACAGCATCTTCCACATAAATATGAGACGCGCTGACATATATTTTCCACATTCCTACATTAACATTTAGACGTCGTACTATTTTTCTTTCTCTTGATTCATTTTTATCCGACTGCTCAGTGCGTCAGTACAGCACACTATGTAGTCGCTCACTTGGCTGCGAGCCTCAACCGAAAAACCGAAGAAGAGGAGTAAACATTATACGAAAGGGAATTTTATTTATAGTATAAGGGGACAAACGAGAAATCGGAGCCTTTCAACGACTACCGACGCCCATGAACATCAGTATAATTATGCCGATGTGTTGCCCTCCCTTTCCCTCCCCCCATATGGACTGATACTCATAAACCGCACGAAACGCGACACCGTAGCCGTCACTTCACGGCGGTATCAAGTGAGTGAGAGATACCTCCCCGGTCATGCGGGCCCAATTCCGTTGCGCATGTAGCTTGTCACCACATCTTCCAAATATTTTTCGAAAAGTACATTTTGCTATGGCGGGTCATTTTGTTGTAGGGACATTCTGTGACTACGTCCATAACGCGATACGTTTGTGATCAGGTGTGTAGATTCACACGCAGAACAACATTTATTTATGAAGACCTGGATAATTAATACCTGGGTGTTCAAGTCCAGTGTGAATAGGTAATTACCCGCCCAGCGAGCAAAATCGTCAGCCGTAGCGGTACTCGCTATCAGGTGAGATTGATGACAAGCGCAGGAAGGACTTGTCACTTAAAAATATAGTTGGACGTTAGAAACGACGACATTAGAAGCTATTACATAGACTATACCTTTTTAATTGATATATTTTAATTAATCATTACTTAAATATCAACAAACTCTGGCTTATTGGACGATTCTCTGCAATAATTCATTCTTTGATACTAAATGAAAAGTTACTTATTCGCGAAAGAGTAAATACGAACTTCTCAATTAGCCCTGAATTTGAAACTTTATCTTTAGCCCCGGATATCCGATCGTACCCTGAAGTTTAAACACCGTAAACTAATTTAAATTGCGATAATATTTTCATTTCCCTTTGAATAATTATTTCACAATACTATTTGATTAATATTATTAATTAGCAGTGATCCGCGGTTTCATTTCACTATAATGTGAAAAACCTCATAATAATTCGAATATAATATTCTAGAATTAATTACAAACGGATTAATTGTGAAAGTAACACATAATCTACATTTTAACAATTAAGTTAATTTAGAAATATCAATATTTCGTTTTCTATTTAACTACTATAAAAGTTCTGCTTCTGGGAGGCCTGGAGCCCAAGATACAGGTCTTGATCCATTTTAGGTTCCAGCCTTTCAAAATGTTCCTCTGTATACTGTTGAGCTATTATCCTTGTAGCATGTGGAAGAAAATAACTAGTCTTGCCACAAAAGAAAAAAATAAATAAATTGCAAATAATATTTGTTACTTTTACAATGTATTAGTTTCATACACAAATATAAAAAAATATATAGAAAGCTTTTTTGAATTGGCGGCAGTACAATTCTTTAAACATTAAGGCAAATTCGTGGACGGCCAAATTTTTTTCTGTTGCAAACTTAAGATGTATCATTGTACATAATGTGAGGTCAGTACACAAACATTTGATTAATACCAAGTACATGGAGAGTTTTAAAAATTGCATGTGGCTCCATACTTACTGTGTGTTATGCAATCACAGCGATTCTGTTTCACTTTATCACTCCACTCCATTTTGACATCGCAAAATATTGTACGAGGTCTGATTAATAACTGACGAAACGACGAACTTAAAAAAACAAATAGACAATCAAAATTTATTACATTATATTCTATTGTCTTCTCGAGAATAGAACGCAAAATTTGAATTCATTCGAACTGATAAAATTTGTATGAGGGGCCTACAAATTTCTCTGCCGTCAATTTTCTCAACAATGGAAAGAAACGAAATTTGTGCGGTGATAACGCTTTACGTTTTAAAAGGGAAAATTGTAACCCAGATTAAAGTAAAGCTAGTCAGTGTTGTAGAAAATAATACTCCTACGGTTTTTATCGCGGTTTATTAAATTATTTATGTAGCCAGACGTTTCAGAAGATTTGTGGCAACCATGGCCACGGGTAGACTGAGATGTCCTGATGTACCAAGTTTTTAAAAGTACCCGAGGAATTTTAATTTTAGTTGTTCCGTTTAACGCAAACAACGATCAGCACTTTAAGTTGCGGCAGATAGCAGAGAGGGTACGTCTCGATAGTCAGAGAGGGTACGTTTCGATAGTCAGAGAGGGTACGTCTCGATAGTCAGAGAGGGTACATCTCGATAGTCAGAGAGGGTACATCTCGATAGTCAGAGAGGGTACGCTTTTCTTCTGAATGCGTTTTGAACATTTAACACCAACATCGACGAATGAAAAACATTTGCGCGCGATGGGTACCGCGTTCGCTCACTGTTAACCAAAAGCAACGTCGAGTGGACGATAAATTGGAGTGTTTGGTGAGTCAAAGCGTGATACGAGTTTTTACGGCGCTATGTGACAGCAGGTGAAACATGGACACATCGTTATACTTCTGAAACAAAAGAACAATCTAAGCAGTGGACTGAGAGCGGGAAACCTGCGCCGGAAAAAGCAAAAATGGTTTGGGTTGCTCGAGGGATTGTTTAAGTGGAACGTTTGCAAAAAGGAAAAACAATAAATGAAGAGTATTACGCAAAAATGATGTAAAAATTTAATAAAGAAATCCGAAAAAAACGGCGTTAGAAAAAGAAATAATTAATTCCACCACGACAACGCACCTGTGCACTCGTCAAGGGTTGCAGTTGCTAAACTCCTTGAATTGCGATTCGAATTGCTACCGCATCCCCCCTATTCCCCAGATCTGGCCCCCTGCGACTTCCAGTTATTCACGAATCTCAAGAAATAGCTAGGTGGCCGAGGATTTTCAAGAATTGATGAAGTATTTTAAGGGGTTAGAGAAAACATTTTATCAAACTGGTGTAACGGCATTGGAGTAGCGCTGGGCTAAATGCATCGAGGTAGAAGGAAAGTACGCCGATAGATAAAATTGTTTTAAACAGATTAATAAAGCTTTTCTTTGTCGTTCCGGATGCTTATCAATCACCTCTCGGACAATGTATCGTCATCAAAATGTGAAGATACAATTAACAACCGTACGAAAGTGACATATTCTAAATTCAATTGTTTTATTTTTTATTATTTTATTGATACCTGTATACTTAGTCAGGCCATAAATACTGGATTGTTGCCTGACCCAGTATACAGGTATCAGAAGTAGTCAATAAGTTGTAGGTAATAAATAACATTATGATAACTCACATAGCGTTATTAAGATTATTGTACTGTATAGAAAGACATTAACACGCAATAGCACATTTTGTGGTACATATTTTAGAGTAATCCACGTATACGACCCAGCTACGTTCCATGCATATCTCATAGCGATACCACAAAACCATCTATTTAAGCTGATTGTGTCACCGCGATAGTCCACTGCGTAACTCCAAGCGACAAGCAACGTAACGCAGTGGAGTCTCATGACATCGATTGAGTGGGAAACTGGATTTTCCATACAGGTTTTACTTTGTTGTGCAATGTCAATTTTACGAACTGACTAATAAAGAAAAGGAGGGTTATTAATCTGAACGTATTTTTGACTCACACATATATAAAACCCATGTAAAGCAAGGGCTTGTTGTACATACAGTAAACACTTGGAAACTTTTTTGATAAAATAATAATGTCGTCGTACCTGGATATCGACTACAGCAGCCGTCACTGTTGAGAAGAGACACATGTGATGGGTCACGTTATAGTGCACAAATGTTTACACAGACACAAGTGTACTCCCTGTTCTCTCATTCTCCTGTTTCAATGGGACGAGCATCCGCGTCGACCGGGGAGAAATCAGACTCAGGACTGACGGCTTGACGTGATCTCCGAGGCACGGGGGTTGTAACTCCGCCAACGTCCTAACTCCGGCCAGGTGTTAGAATTAGAAAAAGTCTTATACTAATTTTCTATCGTCCGAAATCCGTGACAGTAGTTTTATTGTGATTAGTAACATTCGCGTAAACTTAAGACATCAATAAACCATAGTTATCACTTTACGCCGGTATCAAGTGAGCTAGATTTACCTCCCCGTTCGGGCCGACCCAATTCCGTTACATAGGAGAATGTGTAGTGACAGCGACAACACGTAATATGGACATCTCCTGGTTATGTGGAATAGTGACGTTAAGTCGCGTCCGTAGTGATGATAAACCTCGAATATAAACGACTCTTAAGCTACAAACAATACGAACCTGAAAATATTTGATTACGTGCTATTAACATTGTGTATTGATTTTTTTCAATTTCAGTTGTCGTTTATAGGAAAACACTTTTTATTCACTTTGCTTATTTAATAAATTACGATATACCCCGGCTGTATATATAGGATATGGATTATACTCTAATACCTTCCTAGGAAATCGCAGTACGCGTGGGTGGAAAACATTTCGTTCAGTAGATTTTGAGAATACAGAGAGAATGGTTTTGAGAATTTTGTTTTATGACATTTATGGCTGACATCTAGAAAATAATTCACTTTATAAATAATTATAAAACGCTACATGCCTCCAGAAGGACGAATTATTATTTCATTTTTAATTACCACTCCGAAATAAAAGTAACGTTCAATTGCAAGCAACTGAATGTTTAATGTAACCGGGTTCGTCCGGTACTCAAAGCTTCACTCTTATATTACTAATGTTATAATACAGCGATCCACCCGGCTCTGTCCGTTAGTCGTATGTGCTGATTCGTTACGTTAAAAATTAGAAACTAAAACCTTCCTTGGGAATCGCTCTAGCCAGTGGTGAAACTTGTATAAGAATCTCTTCAGAAGATTATAATGAAGGTAGCTCACTTGATACCGGCGTAAAGTGATAACTATGGTTAATTGAATTAATTACAATAAAACTACTTTCACAGATTCTATCACGGTGAATATGGTGTCACGTTTCGTGCGGTTTGTGAGTAGCCGGTGGCCCATTAGGGGGAGCGTGAGAAGGGCAACGCATCGGAATAGTAATTATGTGAATGGTAATGGGCTCGGTAGCTGTAAAAAGGCGCCGATTGATCGTTCGCCCCCTGAAAAAAAAAGTTAATTTTCACTTTGTTTTCAACAAGTAAGGTAAATCGTATGAGGAATAACCAATGTGCTAACACATTGGTTATTCCTCATACGATTTACCAAACTCCCTATAATGTATTACCATGAGTGCGTTGGTATCTTCTCGTATTTTGACAAAACCAGCTAGCTCTCTTCGCTGTGTACATGGCATGGCATTATAATAAGAAAACGCAATCAGATACTTTAACCTAACTTTGCCCCATACTTCAGGCTTATAGTATTCAGTATCTTAATTTCTCCTTCCTGTTCAATGTATATTATTTGTTTTAGCTGAATATGCAAGTGTCATGGGTGCGACATAGAGACATTCATCTTCTGACAGTGGGACGGTACACCTACACGAGCGATCAACGGTTCAGAGCCATCCACCAGGCGCATTCAGAAGATTGGACGCTGCAGGTATAACCAGTGTTTCATTCGGCGTTCCTTTTTTCGGGCTCTTTATTCCAGATTGCAATCTATGCAGTCCTGTAGTTATACATACAAATTAATAAGAGAATAATTATGTTCTCTAGATTAATAAGAGGCTTGTTCTTTATTTCTTACTATAATAATAGGTTGCATTGTTTGTGATTCCTTCTACGGTAAATAACAATGAAATAGGAGGGTGGATCCCTATAATGAAGAACATAACGAACATAAGCCAATAATATAGCCTCTGTGCGTGCGACTACACAATACTGGGAGACCGAAAAACATTAGCTAGTGCCGATTTTTTTCATCAAACACAATTTCGTGACAGGGAATTAGGTTGCTTCGTATCCTTATTTTATAATTAGTAAATGGAGGTGCAATTTAGCAAATTTTAAAATTCCTGTCAAGCAAATTTGAAAAATATTGTAAATATTTTTACTCTCACCTTTTTACTAACCTATTTGATATTGTTACAGTTTAATTGTGACAATTTAAATTAAATTAAAAGGACTTCTGGTGTAAAGGATTATTATAGGTTCTGTTAGACTTTTAGATACATCTAATTCATCCCTGCCTCTCCACATTCACAATCATGAAAAAAGTTTTTATATGTGACGGTTTATGATAATGGTTAGCAACACAGTTTTTAATTAGGGTTAGTATAAAGTGAGGGTATGAAGTCTTATCTGTGCAGTTGTCCGAGACTCCTTTGCTGCAACTTGGATGGTCCTTTATTTATATAATTGTTCCTCCAATCCTCAACTTCAATACTTGAAGATTATACTGATATCTTATCTTCATTTTGCATCCAAATTTAAAAAGGGAAAAGAAAAAGAAAAAAGAAAGGGAGAAGAGCTCCTTTTATATTGAATAATTTGATCATCGTGACACGAATATGTACGTTCCCGGCGGAAAATACAAACTAATTAATCATCATTTGGTAATGGC
>JAFELO010000052.1:962113-973395 GCA_017140195.1 Eumaeus atala | reverse complement strand
CGGTTTTTTTTCTATAATTGTTTTTGCTTACCTTCAAATTTACTTTTATTTTTATCTACGTCTGAAGGTTGAGAGCACGTGAAGGACTACTTTTTGAATACGCAAGAGCACTAGAGCCAAAGTAATTGAATATTTAAGGTAGAACTTTGCACACAATGAGTCACGTAAAATTTATTTACTCTTTGGAAGCCCCTGGCTTTTTTAAGACCCTTATCATCTATATGTACGGTTATTTTGTAAATGAGGCATATTTATTCGAACATGAAATTATGGCTATATGATAAAGTAACTGCTGCATTGCAGTCGAATAGATTATGAGCGACCGTAGAAAGAGCTTCATCAGGAGGCGCGATGTTCGCCACATCTTGCTAAGATATTTCTTGCAACTAAAGGATTCATCTAAAACCGTGGACGGGAATGTGTCTTAAAATTTCGCTTAGTCAATGATTTCCATCTGGAGTAATCTACAATTATCTACTTGTTACCGAGTGAAAGGTCGTTCCGGCCCAGTTACGCTGCATAAGAGGATGTACTGTCATACACCATGTATGGTACTACCTCCTCCTACGCAGCATGGCAGTACCTCTTAATGCTTCTTCCTTTCTCTCTCTCTTTCTATCATCACCAAGTTACATCTTCCTTTCAACTTCCGGTGGCCTCGTTTCTGTAACTCTCACGGCACACATTCACAGTCTACCCATACTGAAGTTTTACTTCTAAACAGTGGACATGTTACAATCCAGTTCCTTGTTTCAGATAAAATATCCTCAACACAGAGACTCCGGTATTTACGAGTGTCAGATATCAACTACGCCGCACATGAGCCATTTTATACATTTAAGCGTCGTTGGTAAGTGAGCTTAAAAACAGTTTATACATAGCTTAAAGGTGTTGATTGCTTCAAAGTTTAAAACTGAGCTTAAAAGTTTTGAAGCCAGGATTCGTTTTACCTCATCTCTGCATTTAATTCCTTTCGTTCTAAAAGCGAAAAATATTTCAAAATTAAGTAAAGATTGCCATGTACTTAACGTGTAGCAAAATAAATTTATATTCCATTCTGTTTACCTGCGACGAAACGATACAAAACACTATGAAGATAATTTTGTCGCAAATTTTTGAGTTAAGTCATTAAGAAGCGATTTAAGGCGTATGAAAAAATGGTCAGTGAAACGTCTGTACAATGGCTCAGAATCATGGTCGTTAAAATGAACTGACGTGTGTAAAATTGAAAAATAGTATAAAATAAATAGTTTTATAATATTTTTCACACAAAATATGTTTAATCTAATATTCTTTAATCATTACTTTTCTAATATTAACATTCAAAAAGTGACATAATAAAATTAATTGTATGGGCACGTAAACCTGCAATTTGTGAGTTACACACAAATTTTGTTACATTACATTACATTTTTGTGGCTATTAACGACAAAGCAAATTACTTCATGCAAGACGAGCGTAACAGCAAATTGCGCAATAAACTTTATATGACTTACATTATGATAAACTAACGCTCCGCTACTGCTTTACCTGTAAATAACAGATGTACCTTAGAACATTATTCACTTAAATCTTCCTCTATAATCATACCGTCCACGGATGGAAACCGCATATAATTCCATACTGTAGATTTTGAGAAAATCGGTCATATAGAAACAGACGGACTTTGGGGACTTTGTTTTGCAATAGGTATCTAGATACTCTTATATATTTTATAGTATAAGGGGCAAACGACCACAACGAGCATTTTGATACTACCAACATCCATAGACATCCGCATAATTGCCATGCAGATGTATTTCTTGTCTTTCCTCCCCCGTCTAATATGCAACGACATCACAGCTGTGACTTTACGGCGGTATCATGTGGGTGGAATGTCCTCAATCGTGTCAGCCCAATTCAGCTACCACTTACTGTAATATAATATGGCACGAGACTAGAGTTCTTGAGGCTTAACGCTATTTTCACAGGTAGCTATTGTAATGTCTTCTAGATATTAAATGCTTAACACTTAACTACCATATGTTTGCATCATATATAATTATACGTCTAACTGGAACCTATAAAACAAACAATTAATGTTCATCTGGTACACAGCTAATAGTATGAGCAGGCTTTTAAGATGAGGGTGTAATAAATACCAAATAAATGGGTTCTTACAGTAGTACGATATTGTATTTTTATTCTACTTCAATAGCCACTCAATGTCAATATGTTTACTTATAGTATAGGAGGACTAACGAGCAAACGGAGCCTTTCAATGACTACATACGCCCATAACCATCATAATACTTATACCATAATACTTATACCGGCGCGATGCCCAACTCTTCACCTCCCCTCCCAATGGGACACCGGTTACTCAAAAAGCGCGACACCGTAGGTGTCTCGTTACGGCCTTATCTAGTAAGCGAGAGGTACCTCCCCGGTCGTGTCGGCCCAATTCCGTTGCATAGTGTCATGCACCATGCATGGCACTACCCCCTCCTATGCAGCAGTATACTACCTTTTACTAAACTTTTTGTCTTGCCAGATAAATGATTACCTGGCAATTAGAATAGGCAGTACTATGCTGTATTTTCGATCGAGGTCGGCGCGACCAGGGGTGTCGCCCTGTCGCTCATGTGATAACGTCTTGAATGTGAAAGTTTTCTTATAGTGTTCCGTGAGATTTGTGAGTAGCTGGTGCCCATTGGTGATGGGCAGCGCATGCAGATACATAATCATTTATCATGCGGACATTGATGAGTGACAATACTCATTAAAAAGCTCTGATCACTCCTACAATATAAAAATCGAAGCCAAGAAGCTTAGATATCACAAATCAAGGTTGTTTCAGAAAACTAAGGAAGAAAGTAAAGTACCTTCACGCCTATTATCTCCGAAGAGATAGGCAGAGGTGTACTAGTACATTCACAATTCGTAAGTCCAGCAGATATACTAGAATACCCACGATTAGCCAATGAGGCTCCATCCCCACCATGGTTCAAGCCTTGTCATGGCGGTGGGGCCTAGTAGCCTTGGGTGAACCCAGGCGAAGACAATTGAACCAAGGGGAATCTTTGCACCCATCTTACAAGGAGAGGGGGCTTAAAGATCGGGAGGAGGAATCGCTCTCGGTGCCCCTCTTATAAGAAATGGGGACCTAAGAGAAACAATAAGAAGAGAAATTAAAGTGGCACTTTTGCGCACGGGGCAAGAGGCGAGGATGGGAACCTCACCCCATTGCACTGTCCCAAAGTCGGTGGGGTTATCCTGTACTGCTGGGCAACCCTATCTGTGGAGGTGGATTTGGTCCCTTAGGGAGCTGGCTAGCCGTCGAGGTGCCCTGATGATTATTATTCTGAGGCACCTCACCAAGGGCCGCACTGATGGCACTCGCGGTGGTTTTGAGGGTATTCGGCGCTATTACGTGCCGCGAGTCCCACACACCACTGGACCCCACCCATGGCCGGTGAAGGCGCGTAAATGCGTTTCCCCGCGTCAACAAAAAAAAGGTACTGGGGCTCCATGATGTCATAGGTGGCAACTTCGGGTACATTTCAATTCCGTACAATGTAATATATGCTTAACGAAATACCAAATAAACAGAATTTAGTTTAGTGATAATGATATGGTACCACGCTCTCGAATATAATTTGATATCATTTACGGCCGTTTCTGTTCAAATGATTAATATAATCTGAAATTGGCATTAAGATCGTTTGTGCTAGTGACGTAGATTTGAGGTAGAATGGAGGTTTATTTGTTTACCTTTGAATATTTGTTCCATTATTTCGAGGGTTTTGAATTTGCTTTTGGGGTGGCTTAATATTTTAATTAGCAATCATATGAACTAGGTTTTATCCAACTAGCTTTAATACTATATTTGTTGGAATTGCATATTTTAGCGTCATCGACAGAAGCTTTAATACAAGCCATCAATGAAACGTTGTGTTGAGTGCTCTTGCTATTCAACCATGTAATCTAACTTTTCCCAGATTTATTTCCGATTCAATTTGTCCACAATAGCTGTAAACGAGTAGGTTTCGTCACGTTCAAAAAATAAAATCACATATTTTTTTGTGTCACGGTTGGAATGGTTTTATGACCAAGTTTGTAAATCCATGAAATAATAATAAATGTAAAGGTAATATAATACTATTTAATAAAACGGGCAGAGACGTTGTTTCATTGCAGTCTGATAGTGCTAGCACAAATGACACCTGTCACTCGATCAAAGAATACGGTCGTAAAGATAATTATGTTCTATACTGCAGACGACTGATAGGAGTGCGGCGTAGGCACTACGAGCTATTTATGCCGCCTCACTAACTGCGATCAGGCTGCGAGGCTAATTTAGGTGGTCAGGTTAACTCCGCCTCTTTTGGCGGGAGTCCAGTCCCTTCTGAGCTGCTGCTGTCAGCAGCAGCTGGATCTGGGGTACCTCAATATATTCGGCTCATGGCACCCACGGTGTTTTTGTGGGTATTCGCTTAACCCGCAAGTCCCATACACTTACCCATCGATTTTCCCCGACGTGTGGTGGCAGTATGTGAAAATGCTTCTCCGCAAAATCAAAATAAGATCATGCTGTCGATTTTCATGCGACTTATTAATTACAAGTGACAACCCTACAAAAATGTACAAAAAAGCCAATGGACTTCTAAACCCAGCTCATTGGGCCGTTGGGGTGGTGGACGCCAAATTATGCATCCCATAATCTCTTGTGTTGATTAAACAATTGGTTCCGACTCTCATTTGTCCTCTTATAAATAAGACTAGAGTGGCTGCCCTCGCGGTTTCACCCACGAAATCCACTTACAAAGACGCGCAATGTCACATTGTATTATTTTATTACAGTTTCTGAGATTTCTTGCTTACTGACTGTGTGCGCGGTATTTCGTTTTTATGCATACACATAATACTACATTGCTATTTTACAGCATAGCAGGGCACCATTATAGCATTTCGATCACCGGAAATCCTTTGGTTTTACAGACGAATTTGCTCGTGTTAATAATGTTTCTGAATTACTATTACTATTAATTTTGTTAAATATGTAATGTAAGGCTGTATTTCTAATTAAACCACACGTTAAAACTGCTTTTGTATAGATTGAAAAAAAAGAACAAGCATTTTTTTTTTTTTCAAAATGTAAAAAAATATTATCGGTGGCTTGTAATCTCCGTAGTTTATAAGTTTGTTACCTTAAGCACTGTATGTTTTCCAACTATAATAAAATAAAATAAATAAATTGATAAAATATATAGACAGGCCGACGGAAAACGTTCTGTAATACAGGTTCTTGCATTAACAGATATAGAAGAGCATTGCACTATACGAAGTGAGGTGTTCATTTAGTTCACTCAGTAGACTAAATGAAAATTATGTTGATATGATAGTTTATTCTGCCAGCAGCGAAAATCTGAATTGTATATACAACTGAACCGTTAGATAAAATGAAAGCACCAACAAAACTCAAGTGTCATAAAACCCGAAGCTTTAAGTAAAATTCGTTAAAAGTTCCGAAGCCGTCACGAAGCTGTAAGTTGAGTCCTAAAATATTTACGTTTGAAGGAGTTCGTTAATTACATATGAGTAAGCACCACAATTGAGGCGGAAAGAGAAACTGAATAAAGAGAACATACACTTGAGGCGTATTCAATTATTATAGGGGATTAAAAGGGGAAAGATCGGTTTGAATTATTGTGGACAATTGAAGTGGATGTCGATGGCGACCCTATTTACGCATTTCGAATTTCTTGTCACATATTTTACTTCTCGATGAAGTCACGATCAGTTTAAGCGGTCTTAAATCGATAAATCTGGACATGCGGAGTGTCTTTTCCCAATCGCGCCGGCATGACATGGGAGGTACATCTCCCTACGCGTCGGCAGTTGCTTATCAGGAGACTGGGATGGCTCTGTGTTTAGTTAAGGACTAGGTTGATATTGTGGCATCCGGCGCTGCATGGCATTACCACCTTCATTGAATAATTTCTAATTAAAACTTATAGTTCTAATTAAAACTGAAAATTCTATTAAATCCAATAGTTTTCCTGTTATTTTTTCAATCTATCTCACGGTAGTTTAAAAGATAGGGAGGCGGACACCTATTAACACTTTAAAAGCAATTAAATAAGCTTAATAAAAAATAATACCTAGAACTTCATATCATTTAGAACAAAGCCCTACACAAGAACAGTGGGGGTGCCCAAGGCTATGCCTTCTCCAAAAAAATATTTCTTCTCTCAATTAGATTTATGGAGTATTTACAAGGGTAAGTAATAAGTTATTTTTAAATTGTATAAGACATGATTTTGGAGCGGATCATTACGTATACCTGCTTGCCGCCTTTCATACATACAGTACCTATCCATAACCTCCGAGAAAATTGTCGCCGACATACGGACGGACAGACGGACATGGCAATACTACAAAGGCTACGGAACCCTAAAAATATTTTTTTATACCTAAACATATTTAGCTTTGTTCCTATGCTCGATTTTTTGGAAGTATATTTTATAGCTGGTGTTAGTGAACGCTGCAGCTTTTTTATTTGGCGTGAGGTATCCGTCCCGAATAAATTCTATTTGGGATCGCAACGATTCTTTCGAGTGCAGTTGGCAGACGGGTGACATCGCAATTTGTACACGACGATGTGCCGAAAGCTATATTTTTTACAATCCTTAATTTTGAAAGCGGCGTATAAATACGCCGTGAAACGAATTTTCGGGTCTGCTGGTGTCCGTCTCACAGCGCAAGGTGGGACATACCGTATACCCAACATCATTATGTACGCGTGGGTCAAGAATCATGAAATATCCAATTCCCTTTCTGACGCATTCAGTCATCTACCTCTTACAACACCTTAATTAAAGTAAAAACTACACCACCAGTGGCAGTCCCACGATATACGACCTGAATACCTTCAGAGGTCTCCTGAGTTCTAGAATTAATTAAATGCTATAAAAATATATAAAAATATATAAATGCTATAAGTATATTTATTACATGCAAGCAGCATGCAAGCAGCATGGAACAAAACTTATTCCTAAGATGTTGGTATATATGCATGTAACTAAAAGTGAAGTGTATTTCAGTGACTTCAAAACAACAAGGCTATTTAAAATGCACTGTGATTTTTTAATATACGAACGAATTATAACAAACTTCTCCAAAAATAAAACAAATAAATTATTAGCTGAAAAAACTTTAAAAAAACGGGGCAAAATCTACTCGATAAGTAATGGGACCAGACTTACGTCTGGTTCTTGTTTTCTTTCTTTTTATATTTCTGTCTGTCTGTCATTCAGCTTGTAAGGAAAGACCTGAGTTAACGGTCTTTAACAAATACTCTTATTACTATAAAAGTGGTGCTTGGCGAACATGACATAAAAACCGCCTGAGTTATGTCGTTATAGCATAATTCGCTTTAGCCATAACAGAATAAAATAAATTAAAAGTCATAAAAAGTCGGATGAAATTAAGGATGTTTATCACAGGCGTTTATTATCAAGCAGTAAATGTCGAGCGTGGCAACACTAAAGTGTATTATAAAAACGTAACGTTACTCAAATGAATTTTCAGACGGTGTGAGATATATTTAATAATGGTACATAAATTATGTTAAATAATATTGTGAGGAACATTTAGCAATATTTTTGAAGATAGATAGGAAGGTATTTCTACTTCTGGTTAATTTAGAAGCAGCGTATCTGAAAAAAAAAATACGAATATTAATCGGTGTCGCGTAAGAGCCAAAATATATCTTCGATTGCTCGTTTTGATGTCTTAAGTTTAAGCGAATGTTATTCGGTCTACTCGTGTCCATGGTTGCTGTAAAGCTCCTGAAACGTCGGGCTAATGAAATAATTAAATAAACCACCATAAAATCCGTAAAATAGTTTTATTTTGATACGGTAGCTCGTTTGGGGAGTGAATGGTACATATAGTATTAGATAAAATGAGATCAATACATCTGCTTTTCTTGTATTGTGACAATTTTTTTTATTTGTTTACCATAATTAAATAGAAGTTACAAATAATATTTGTTGGTAGATAACATTAAAAAAAACCACGTATGGGTTTGTATTTGTGCAATCCTAGTTGACATTGTGACACTGTTAGTTATAATTATTAATTTTATATAAATTTAAGTGCCAATAAGAATAAGATAAAATGTTTACGTGTTAGTAGTTTAAATATATGCATCTATGTTAGTGTCGTTATTTAAATATAGTCCACATGTATGACTAATTTTTGTTTAACGTTTTTCGGTGTCTCACGTTATCATTTCCGTGCGTATTGTGCACGCGCGTCGTCACTACCCTGTTTCGTGCAATAGCTCGTGTATATATGGGGTGTTCGATTGCTTTGTTAGGTTCGTTATTGAGAAAAAATTTCTGATTAGCAAATTGTATTCGACGTTAAGGTGAACGGGTAAGATTCGACAATAGCTAAACAGTTTTCTATGGTCTTCTTTAAACGGGTCTCTTATTTTGTTAGGAGCTATGTTTTTAAGAATACTTATTCGTAGACTAAGAATTTGATTTAAATAACTGTTGTAGGTACGTCCATAGCAGCTGAGACCGTAGCAGACATAGGAGTCTGCCAAAGAATTGAACAACATAAATTTAATTTCATACAGTATACGTTGTTTCAAAATTATAATATTTGCTACAATTTGCCATAATGTAGTAAAGGCGCTGTTAATATGATCACGCCAGTTAGATTCACTGTCAACTTGTAGACCTAGAGAAGTGTGGGTATCGACAACATCAATGGATTTGGATTATTACAATTACGTTTGGATTTAAGCTAAGTTTATGAAGACAAGTATATTAGGCTACAAAATTGAGTGATAGAGTATATATTTTTGTGTTATATGGGGATTTAATAATTACTACTTTAGTTTACTCTAGTTACTTAACATCATTAGATTGCTCTATTCTCCTTGTTTGTTTATATCTTAAGGTGGCAAATAATATAAAAAGCGCTCCAAGCCTTTCGTACTACAGACGCCTATATAATTTTACGCAGACGTGATGAGTGCAAGAAGGAGGGCTCCTTCTCTCAACCCCCTTTCAAATGTTTTAATTAAATTTTATTATCGTCTTTACAGTGTTACACAATATGTAATACGTGAACAATATGCTCAATTTACGCCTACAGTAAACATCTTGTGAAAGCTTTAGGAGAAAGAGAGAAAGCCCTCATGTGTTAGCGCCGCCGCACGAGGGCGTGTGTCTGCGCCGACACACGACTAGATTTTATTTCTTGAATAGAAACTTGATTAGAAGCGTGTCATGTGTAAATCATTCTAATCTATGAAAAATAGAATGTGCCCGAAGTGGCTATAGGCCTGCCACCTGTGACATCATGGGCCTCAGTACCTTGGCTAATCGTGGGTGTGCTAGTATATCTACTGGACTTACGAGTTGTGGATGTACTAGCACATCTGCCTACCTCTTCGGGGATAATAGGCGTGAAGGTGCTTTTTTATCCAGGAAAAAAATTATTGCATCTGCAACTCGTGTGCTCTACTGCTGTGTGTTCATAGTGCTATTACATTTTTTCTATGTGTCTTTATTATGGAATCAAAATTATATTAATGTAGTAAAATCACAAACAAAATATTTATTTTTTATACTATAACATTAAATTTGTGCCGATTTTCAACTAAGCCCGTTCAGTAGTTATTGCGGGAAGGAACTTTAAAGGTAAGTTGTACACTGTACAGTATATTAACGTAATACTTCTGTGTAGTAAAACCTTACCAGATTCATTTTAAACTCCAGTCAATCAGAGTTGTGTATAACAGATAGTTTTTTTAACTAGATAAATTTCTTTAAGCTAAAGTGAAATATCTAAAATCTCCGCAGTAAGCGCCTTTATGCAAATCAGTGTAGAAGTTGGAGCCGTACGTAATAAATAATACTTTAACTGTTCTACACTTGAGTCTGCTTACGGGACATGATCACTTGGTGATAGAAAAGTGTATTTTGAAGTTGCAATGAATAAAATATTTAGTGTTTTATTATCACAACTATTTATTTCTAAAGAAACAATTTAAGGCGCCCTGTGTGGCTATCACTGGCATCGCCCCGAGGTTTCACCAGCGTTACCCCTGTCCTATTAGTCTTAACGTCTAGGTCTATGGCCTTTCTCGATGAATGGGCCATTCAACCCAAACGAAAAGCAAATTTGCGGGCCAATGGCGTTCAAGCAAACCAACAAACTCTACATCTTGTGAAATTAGGCAGTTGGCAGAGAAAACTGAGCGTCACATATCATGATCTACAGTAATGAAATCGTAGCATTTCGGCAGCGTTGAATATGACATTCCCTTTTCAGAGCCAACGACGGAGATTATCGGCGGGCCAGACCTGTACATAGACCGAGGCAGCACTATTAATCTAACATGCGTGGTGCTGTACTCCCCCGAGCCGCCAGCTTATATATTCTGGAATCACAACGATGCGGTGAGCCGCGTGTGAAATATTAACTCTTGCTCTATACAGACTTACCTGTGTCATCATCTACCGAGATTACTGGCTAGAAATTACATGTGTTTACAGAAATAGCCAGAGAGATAATTTTAGTCATAAAATACGTACTTACATAGAACTGGACGGAACCGCAAAAGTAGGGAAATTATAAAATTCGATCAAGAGCGAGTCCGGCTCACAAACCGGGAGTTCCTACCAATGGAGAGTTTCACAACTTATACAATTTGACAATGTTTCTACACACTCAATTTTGTATAGAATGAACTGAGAACATTAGTTTGCAATATTTGTTTCCTATAATATAACTATGTATTGACAAGTTTGTACTTCTACATTGTACATTATCAATTTTCCTGATCATTTCTTAATAAACATACGGACAGATATAGAACAAAGTGATCCTATAAGAATCTACTTGTGAGGAGCCCTAGTAATGAACGTGTTTGCTGTTTTAGATCATAAGCTACGATTCGCCGCGAGGGGGCGTGTCCGTGGTGACGGAGAAGGGCGAGACAACGACATCCTTTCTCCTCATCCAGCAAGCGCGACCGTCCGACTCGGGCACGTACCAGTGCAATCCAAGCAATGCTCAGTCGAAAAGCATTGTAGTACACGTCTTAAACGGTAAGTTGGAAATAGCTATTTATTACAGGCTTAATGAGGAATGACACTACACTAAAGCACATTATACGTATACATTGTTACAGTTTACACTAAAATAGAAGGACTATTAGGGGTAAAGAGACTATAAGAGATTTAGTTAGACTTTCATATACATTTATTTCAATT
>JAFELO010000052.1:951133-961655 GCA_017140195.1 Eumaeus atala | reverse complement strand
GTAAAGAGACTATAAGAGATTTAGTTAGACTTTCATATACATTTATTTCAATTAGTCTTTTCACATTCACAAATCCAATCCAATCCAGGAGAGACTTAAAATACTACAAGATATATAGAGAATATAGAATATAATAAAAAGAAAAATAATAGTTAAAAGTTAAAGGGAATAGAGCTCTCAAAAGGAACACACAACCAGTAAGATTAAAATTCTCCTGGCTACATGAGCCAACTAAAATCAGGTAATATATATATTGCTGAGTATATATATATATATGTATATATATATATATATACTCAGCTACAATTAAATAGAATCTAATATCAATACAACAATCAAACATGGCGTCGGTAAGAAATGTTAATTCGTCCATTGTGACACGAACATGTTCCCAGCTGAAGAGAAAAAACTATTCAATTATAGTTTGGCGATGGCAGATAGCTTCATCTATCGCAATTATATCCATCCTCGCCATCGCCAAAAGGAAAAGGAGTGACATTTCTTCAACACAGAGCACATTAAGCGTTGTAGTCAAAGATGACAGATATATTTTTTTATACGTTGTATAAGTTTCAAAAGATAATTGTTACAACATTATATTTTAACCTTTTTATAAGAGTCCATGCGGTATTGTAGCCAAATAGGACCGTCACGACTGGGGAAGTACCTCTCGGTCACTTGAAACCGCCGAAAAGTGATGAAGAGCAGCTATGATATCGTGTTTCGTACAGTATTCGAGTTTTCAGTAGTGGTGAAACAGCGAATACTGTAGGTGGTTCATCTTCAAATAAAATCGGGGAATAAAAAATCCTAACAAAATTATGGTAACTTCCTCTTAACATAAATATAATTTATCAATCCCCGATATCACTATCTAAAGAGTATCCGAGTCTGATAAATGACCCTCCTAAGATAATGGAGGGGAAATATTTTCAAAATACCGACTCCGAAATAAAATCTTAGCATATCATCATTAAAGCAACGGTGGCTATGAATCACGGTAATCACTTCGGTTATATAAGGACGTAACGCGTTTTATTGGGTACAGAATCAAGTCATGAGGGATGTGGTATGTACGTAGGCATCAGGAGATTGCTATTTTACTGTATTAGTAGCAGTGTTGCTTTAGTACTACATTTAACATGAACCATTGGCGAATGGTTAACACATTAAGTGACATATAAATTTGGTATGTTGGGAAATGAATATGTATGTAGTGGACGCTGATGATAATGATGAAGTTAACAAAAGCTATAAAATTACACTTTTTCTGTGGTAGACCAGCAGTTGAATCTTTTTACCGACTTTGATATTTGAGTTAAGTAAGTGAAGTCCATGAGCGTGCCCCGCAACCCTATCTTAGACCAGGAGAAACTCACCAGCCGCACAAAACACGACAGCATAACCGTCACTTTTCGGTGGTATAATTTGAGCGACAGGTACCTCCCCAGATGAGCCGGCCAAAATCGGCTGTAATGTTGCATGACATAACCTTTTGCAAAGATTCACATTACACCTAACTAGGTAGATAACGCTTAGTACCACCAGATTCTAAGGCCATCACATATTTTTATCCCAGCAAGAGTCGACGTATTTTTCCTTCCCATTTAAAGATTCTCAATTTATATTCTTTTTAAGTTTCCGTAATTAAGATTCTCATAACTTTCTTTTCTCTCTACGTAATTCTCACCCATAACATATTTTTTAACGACTTTATCAGGTATCATGTCACATGACGTTAACGTTTAATATCGTAAAATTATTCCTGCCTCTTCCTATTGCCTTTACATTTAGGTGTTTTGACACTTAAGCAAACGTGATATTTCGCAAATTAAAACAGACACCCTGATGTTAATGTTCATATTTTTATATATTTCATCATGATAGTGTTATTATTTACTACACTAAAATAGGAACTCAAACGTTAATACTCATATTTCTTATGCATTTGTTCGAGACAGTTTTAATGTTTTGCCACAGAAGCAAATTCGATTTTTCCTTTATCAGGTGAGTATCCGGCGGCGATGCAGAGAGGTGGCCAAGCGTTCGCGCCTACTTCCGCCACACACTGCATTGTGCTTGCAATCAACCTGTTCATAGCGTTATCTTGACACATGAAACTTGATTTAGTACTGTAAATATAAATTACTTTGTTGCTTATAATGATATTCGTTCGTTCGTTTTCCACTTCCTAAACAATTTCTTCATTTCCCAAGTGAATAAACATCGTGGGCAGCCGGAATAACACCGCTATTATATAGTATTGGTTGTGTTATGTAAAATAAGTCTCAAAGCGGATAGAACTGCTTATTTAGTCTAGCGTTGTATATAACCTAAAATAAGATCATAATTGTATTGGTTTTAAAGTTTAGTAATAGCCAGCTCTAAATATGTTTTCCTAGAACCGATTCAGATTGTAGATAGGATGTTATAAGATTTTGGAAAAAAAATATAAAAATAAACGAGAATTCAAGTTAATTTATCTAAATGCTTATTATTGGAGGACAGCACTATCATTAGGAGGCAATTAGTGGTGTTTAAAGGAAACAGGAACGATATAACAGCTGACAATACTAAAATAAAACCAAGTGTAGAATACAAAAATGTATATACATAGATAAGATTAAAGATATACGAATCATTCTATCTCTAAATATAAGAAGTGTAAATTGTAAGTAATGTATTAGATCATAAAATGTGGACTCGTAGAGTATTGTAAATATGGTGTAACGAGACCAACTTACACAGGTCTGAGTTTTGAGACAACTCGACAGTTTTGATGTTTCTTATAAAATTAATTAAATCTGTAATTTGTACTTCATATTCATAAATGTTGTATACTTCAAGTATAATTAGTTTTACACTCCTATTGCTACACTATAAAATATTGTCAGTTACAAAAGCATCAAATTATTCTTACAATAAACAATTCTTCCAACAACTTCCAAACATTATTAGATGAGTCATTATTGTACATTAAACTGTCTCCTTATTTTATTGAACGTAACAAAAAAGCTGCATTGGGAACGCCGTATCGAGAAGCGAAAGAAATTGATGAGCAATCTAAACTCACCTTGGGTTACCATACAAAGCCTCTTCGTATGAGCCTCAGTAAGAAATTCGTATCCCAGAAATGGTACGAATCTATTTCTGCGTTGAATCCATAAAGCTAGGCATCAGGGTTCATTATCTTTTGTTGAAATTTTTTTAGAAAGATCGATTGCATCTAAACACCCAGTTCTCTCGTCCATTTTAACACAAATAAAGTTCTTTAAGTAAAACCGTATTCGCATTTTACTATTTTTTGCAATATATATAACTGTATTTTATATAGAAAATTGACCTGTGTGTTGTCTCATTGTATTAAAACATTAATAACTATAATTAGAATTATATAAATAATATAAGAATAAACATATATACTTTAATAATTTAGAAAAAAAAACTTTACTTTCAATTTTATTTCAATACCTTGCATCTTGTGTTTAGGTTAGTTACGTTTAAGGTACGTTTTTATAATCTACCCAATCTAGATGTCTCTTGCTTTTATGATTACTTCAAATAGTGTTAACAACGTTAAGAAGTATTTAATCAAAAATTATAAAGGAGGCAAGGCTACCCCGTCCTTTTTTATGACTTTCCCGTAGTTGATACGCGCTTATGGACAGACACTGTCAGAAAATATTGAATGATTTATTTACTTGAAAAAAAAAAGAACTATTAAATATTAAATGTATATAATCTTTTACATGTTGTCCGATAGTTTTGAGTAATGTACGTGTATGTTTCGCGACGGAGTTGTTGTTAATCCGCTGTGACCCGTCAGATCTCGGTGAATATGACCAGTTATTATGTCGAAAGTTTATAAATGTACACACTAACAATACTATATTTGTTGTATGTATCATACTTGTGCTATGCACGTAAATTGCATCTATGATAAATATTAAAAGAAATAAAGTTTTAAAATAAAAATTGGTTTTATTCTACTATTCAGGTACATAAGTAAGTAGATATAACTTTTTCTATCTGATTTAGTAAATTGTGATGCATTTCCAATACCTGATTTTAAGATAATTCACGTATTGTACGCATCATAATTTCATGTGTCTTACATATGATGTAGCGTAAATGATGCACTTCAGCCAGATTTGGGCTGAGACTACCAGGGAGATGCCTCACGCTCGCACAATAAAATATGTATGTGTACACTCTACGATCGAATAATATATTTTTATAGCATTAGGGCGAAAACGAGCAATTGGAGCCTTTAGACGACTGCAGAAGCCCATGGATAATCGCATGATTGTGCAGCATATGCGTTGTCCTTCTATCAGAGGACACTTCCGATTAGAACTACCAAACTCGCAGACCTCTCTCAGCATTATTCATACTTTCCATTGGACGCCGATTGTCGATCTACATGCGACATTTTTAAGTTGTGCGTACGACAAAGTACCTTACATTTTTTCATATTTTAGTGAAAATTAAATAAATATAAACAAAATATCTCACTTTTGTCTTTTTGAGTAAATTTTTAAGTGCTGCGTATCGAAAACTTTTTTTAATGAGGGTGTTGAATACAACTTTATATTCAATACCTGGTCTTATGAGCAGGTATTGAATATAAACAAACAGCCGGATGATGTATGTAGCCTATAAATATATACATACATTAAGATACCGACTAGAACAATACAACGCCTACCTACACACGAAAGGGGAGGAAGCATTTAAGCTCGGTGTTAGTGATTTTTAATTTAAATCTAAAAAAGTATTTAATACTTACATATTTTTAGTATCCCGGTACATTAATGCCTAAATCCTTAAAAGAAATTCTAGGATTTAGGTTTTTCTTACGATATTAACTAAGGAAGTCACAGACCCGATTTTATTTACACCCTAATCTATAAATCTAATATACATAGACAATAAAGCTCAAATTATTTAAGTTTGTCCGTTATTATTATCATGACGTATTTTTCCTGTTTTTCAAGAAGTAAATCGATATATTGACAATTGTCGATTTATTTTATATATACAGGCATACGAAAAGGGCGGAGCTAAATGACTACTGCCTTGCCTGGTATTGCACTCTTTACTCCTTCCCCCTAAAACGGGCCACCGGAAATTCACAATCCATAGAAACGCGACAGCGAAGCTCTGACACAATGTGAGTATGGTGCGAAAGATAATATTTTATTGCGTAAAATAAAACTCATGAATAATAATCAATACAATCATTATATTATTAAATTGTGTAAAAGTATATTATTTGTATTTACTACTGAGTAAAAAATATTTTTTATAGTATATGAGGTTAAACGAGAAATCAAAATCTTTGTAAAACTTCCGACGCCCATACATTTCCTCTGCCTCTCCTATTCACCACCCGCTACCTACTGTTCACACGAAACGTGCCACCAAAGATGTCACTTTAGGGTAATATCGTATGAGCGAGATGTACCTCTCTGGACCTGCCGGCCCATTTCAGCTGCGGCATGGCACCACGTAATTGAAGGATGAACTACAAGGGAAGCAGAAATATGACGGTCGGGACATCTTTACGACAGGGTGTGACGTCATCACGAAGACACATAAATAATATAGCGTGCTTGCTTAGACCTCGATGTGATTTAGAGATTGCCTTTGCTGCGTCCACAGTGTTGAGCGGTGTGAAGATATATGAGGGTAGAATATTTATCGCCCCGAATCGAGTATGTAGATCTGAGCGTCTTGTCATATCGTCGAGTTAACAGTTAGATCATAGCTGCGTTGCGGCCGAAATAGATACGACTGGTGATACTATGCCACCTCAAAGTGACAGCTACCCTGTTGTGGTGTTCGTGTAATGTGCGAGTTTCGGTGACCCGTTGGAGTGGAAAGCAAAAAGAGGGCAACACGTGGCTGTGATTGGCACTATGATCATTGGCGTCGGTGTCACCAGAAGGCCCCGCTGGTCACAGCTAAAAAGGCATATTTAAGCGAACCGTCCCAGAGCGAGTCGGAGTGGTAATATGAGGGTTCTGTACTAACGGGAGGTACGCCGTATGCGCGTTACAGCTTAAAAAAGTTGACAAACTTACGTACAACGTGTACGTAACAACTACGCAGTAATTTTGTATGAGTTCGCCCGTGACCGTGGTTGCTGTAAAGCTTCTAAAACATTGCGCTATTTACATAATGAAATAAGCCGCGATAAAATCCGTTAAAGTCGTTTTATTGTAACTTTGTATGAATTGAATTGCAAATATAAATTTGTTATGTGCTTTCTTTGCACTGTACTCTCTCACTTCTCATAATATGGAAAATATGATATGATTCGAGAGACACAATAATCTTTGAGGTATGGTACCATAAAAATGAAAACATGAGCCTTACTAAAACTGATTTCATGTAATCGGGAGGTACCTCATACCTTTCTAAGTTTCACTTCTTTCGGCTGTACTGCAGCAGGGCACTCCCTATTTTGTAAGCAAAGATAAAAAATATAAAGCTGCTTCAGTGGGTATAAAAATAGGTATACAATATCCATAATAAAGCAAGAATATATTAAAACACATTATGTGAGTGGCGAACTCTTGTTTACACGTAGGCATAAAGGAATCCGTGCGGAGTAAACAGGGGTGGACGTAGCGGCGCCTTATGAATATCTAATCGCACTGAAAAGAGATGAAAGATGGCAACCCTAATCCGAATAGGCTTATTTGCATGCTACACAAATCGTGTTTTATTATAGAAAAATATCGTAGGATACTCAAGTATTCACCGTGATTTCCAAGTGCCTATGTTGTGTTAGTTTTAGATGTTTTATATAGCAAATGTATTGGGTCAAACTTTTATTATTTAGATTTGCTATAAAACAAAGAGCACAAAAGCAAGTTTGTCTGTATGTGACCGATCTTGACATTATCTACTGCACGGATTATCAAGCTGTTTTTATCAATAGATAGAGCAATTTTCGATGATCACGGGAAGCCGGGGCGGATCCATTATTTTCTTACCGATCACGTACTGCTGAATACTTAATTCTGTGCAAGCACTTGTGCACTGTCAAAAGACCTAATTATATTGGTTTGTTTCTTTAGAGATAGTCTCTGTAGCCGAAATTCGGCTAGGTGGACATGGGTTGTGAGCGCTACTTGATACATTATCGTGCTACGTATGCTATCTAATCCACCATAGCGGCTGAATGCACTCGCAACCGTTTTTTAGTCGGTAGTATAGAGAATGACACACCCTCACGACTCACCCAGGGCTTGTTGGTAGATGCATTAAGTACTTTCCCTGCGACAACAAAAAGAAGGTGTGCTACGAGTTTGTGCTAAATTGTATAACAATCCTTATTCTCACTAAATCTGTCCACTTTATAGCCCCAGTATTATCAAATTGAAATTATTAATTTGAAAATTTAGTTGTTTACATGAGAGAACTTCCAAAGCGATTTTGATTTACTTTGGCACGTAGCCACGACTTGGATAAAGTTGCAAATTATGTTTTTGTCGTACGGACATTATGTTTGTATCCAATCTCCTATCACAGGCGCGCCACTAATTGGTGTACTGATTATATAATATGCTGATTAAGTACTATCCTGATTATGTAATAAACTGATTATATTTTATGCTAATTATATACAGGTTATAAACCTTTGCGGTGGTTTTAGTGGGTTTTTGTACTCCAATGTGCCGCAAGCCCCCTACACCACTACACTCCAACCAGAGCCGGTGATGACACATAAAGAATTATTTTTCAACTTCCTAACTAAATGTGATGTGAGTATGAATCTGTGGTCTGTGAGCGAGAGGGAACTCGTGTCGGTCCAATTTACATCCCACTTCGCTCAATTTGTTTAACAAACCTAAGATGATCAACGAACTATTCAGCTAGAGGATTTAGATTACTAACAATGGGACCTTGAAAACATGAGATATACTGCGCTTACGTAACTAAAATCTGATACGATCGTGTTAGTCCGGCGATGTGAAACCTATTAAGGCATCTAGAAATTATTTAAACATAGACATTCATCCAATAAACTGGATGAGAGTGTAATGTTTATTTAAAACAGCCATGTTGCAGAATCAGCAACATGCTTGTAGAGGTAGTACCATGCTTAGCCACATCTTGTCGGAGGCAGTAGCCATATTGAGCAACATTTTACAAGAGGTATACAAGAGAATATCATGCTTAACAATATTTCGAAAGGTATGCTGAATTGCAGCGGAAGTAATTCATATGAACGAGGAAAACATTTCCGGACGGGCCAGCCTAATTCCGCTTAAAGCTTTGCTCCTTGAAAAATTCTATATAAATAAATAAAATACTATTGAAAAGGCGTAAGATGTGATACAAGCTGTAATTATTCGTGTGCCACATCAGGATGTCAACCAGAGGGATGGTAAATATAGTAGGTCTTGAACTTGAGCAGTTTGTAAATTTTTGGTCAGCCGTTGCAGTGGAAAAGGGAAGGATAGCAACACTTTGTCTAGTGGCCACTAGAAAACACTTTATGTCTAGTGGCCACTAGAAAGTGCATAACCGTTCCTTGAAGGCCTGTCGGCCTTTAAGCGTCTTTACGCGTCTGCTACGCCCCGTCATGTAGATGTCTATGGGCGGCGCTAGTCATCTACTTGTTTGCCTTCTATCTCATAAAAAAGGTGTACAACAACACCGACTTCTTATTCCTTTATTCTGTTGAGACGCAACCTAGGGACGCAACGACCCGCTGAACATGTTTGTATTTTGTGCTGTTTATGACTATGAAGTGATTGTAAATATTTTTCTAAAAATTGGTAGTGAATAAAATAAATGAATTCCTTTATAATACAAAGGTGATTCACGGTGTCGCTTCCGAATAAAAAAGTAGAGAAAATAAAAATAATTCTTAGGAATTTTCTATCAAATAATTTGTCACACACATTACGAGCGGTGTCCGGAAATTAAACATTCTTCAATTGATCCCAATATTTTCATTCAAAGGAACCATTCAGTGTTCATAATTGAAACCGTTTTCTTTTGGATTGTTTAATTCAATTATTTCGGCTGCAAAGTTTTTTAAAATAATAAGTGGGCTCTGGGTGTAAATTATTATAGTTTCAGGTGGTTATTTTTTTGCTTTTGTGATTTCAATATTTTCCAGGACCAGACCGGAGCTTAGCTCCCTACTGGAAATGTGTTGTTCGAGCCTCGTCAATACGAGGCTGTGGTTAATGCGAGGTCATGTTGACCTCTGAGTGCGTATGCACATATGTTTACGTGCCTGGGCGATTGGTATATTTGTACGATCGGCGTCTATCCATTTGTCGGGGCACTCTCACAGGTCCCAGAGCGAACTGGGAAACGTGTATGGATCCACTCCTGTGATGGCCCTATGAACAGGCACCGAATCGCACGCTGTGTTTATGATACGGTGTATCGGTGGAAAAGTAAAGGTCGAAAGTCAGACGCGACAAACAGAAGAAAAGAAAATAAGGGCCCTGGCCGTGAAGTTGGTGTCACGGGAGAAGCGGCGGGCCGTATCCTTGCGGGAGCGTGGCAACGGAATTGTCACGTCCCACTCGGCACCGCCCGTGTGGTGGCTGCGATATCCGTCTGCAGCGTCCAGCGAGAGGGAGAAGTGTATATATATAACCTGTGAAAATGAAATCATGGATTAGTAGTGTTTTTTTTTTCTAGCCTGTGTGGGAGATATACGGAAACTGGTTATCCGTCCCCCTTCCTCGGCAGGCTATATTTGTCCGGGGGGCGGGCGTGCCAGGGCGCGAGAGCCCTGAGAGTCTCGTGCTCCGACGCGTCCGCCTTTTCGAACAGGTTGCTCGACATCCTGCCGACAAAGTCATCAAGGGGCTCGACGCGCAGGTCCCTGAGTATAGTTTGGTTCCTCACGAACCTTGGAGCCTTGACCAGTTGCCGAAACACCTTGTTCTGAACGACACAGAGCTTCCGCTTGTTCGTATCGCTCAGCAAGTGATACCAGGCAGGAGTCGCGTATGTTAGCCTCGATCTAGATACTTGCTACGTTGCTGCGGCGACTTTATGGGATTGAGGGGAAGAAGTACAGTAGAAGACAAACTGCGCTGGCAAATATTTGTCCATGTAAACAATCGCGCTGCGTCCTCTGGTGAATATAAACAAATAAGTTCCATTATTATTACGTGTCACTTTGGGACGAGCCTTTACATACAACCTTAGTGAGATAAAATAAGGATCTAATGTTTTCGTATATTTACGCGAATGTTATTCATTATTATGTCTATTTAACGGACTTTGTCGCAATGGACCGGGATGGATGCGAGCAGCAGGAGATCGGTCATCTTGGCGTTCATTGAGAGAGGTCAATGTCCAGCAGTAAACCGATGAGGGCTGATAATGATGCATTAATGATATTCATTATAAAACTGCGATAAAATCTATAAAAGTATTTTTACTGTAATGTGTAAGTAACATTCGCGTAAACTTAAGACATCAATAGTCGAGAAATGTTAATTTTTGTGTAAATTATTTGTGGACACATTTTTGT
>JAFELO010000052.1:909830-950308 GCA_017140195.1 Eumaeus atala | reverse complement strand
TTATTACGTGTCACTTTGGGACGAGCCTTTACATACAACCTTAGTGAGATAAAATAAGGATCTAATGTTTTCGTATATTTACGCGAATGTTATTCATTATTATGACTATTTAACGGACTTTATCGCGATTCTTATGATTTACTTGTGGAATGAGACAGAATCACCGTAATGAACGAATGCATCAAACGAATAATGAATTGTTGGTCGACCGTTCGCCAGGTAGGAAGACGATCTCCGTGCAGTAGCTGGACCGGGATGGATGCGAGCAGCAGGAGATCGGTCATCTTGGCGTTCATTGAGAGAGGTCAATGCCCAGCAGTAAACCGATGAGGGCTGATAATGATGCATTAATGATATTCATTATAAAACTGCGATGAAATCTATAAAAGTATTTTTACTGTAATTAGTAAGTAACATTCGCGTAAACTTAAGACATCAATAGTCGAGAAATGTTAATTTTTGTGTAAATTATTGTGGACACATTTTTTGGTTTTTTTGTGTTGCTCTTGTCATTACACTTTTATATGTTTCTAACAAAAGCTTGTGATACAAACTCTTAAAAATAAAATTATTTTTATGTTTTTTACAATGCGCTGCAGAAGCTTACCAGTCGGGATGTCGTCCTCACAGATTACTTGACTGGGCCGATTGATTAGATAATACTTACAAGGTAAATAATGCGCCTAATTGCATGGATTGTTGGAAACACAAATCAAAGTCTTAATCCCTCTAAAATAAAAAAAAAATCTTAATCCAATTTTATTAAGCTTAAAACAAAAATCTGTATTCAAATATTATATTACTATAAACTGATTTAAGCCCACATAGCTGATAAAGCTTTACTATTTGCAAACTCATCCGTCAGTGCCATAATTATACAGTAAGAAAGTCCCAATTAAATAAAAACCAATAACACATTTAACTGAGGATCCCCTTGGTTAATTAAAGCGTACAAAATAATATTTCCCCAAATGTGGAAATGGAAAACTTATGTTGTAGGTTGTGTAAGACATAGGCTGTTTCTGTATAATATACAGTGATATACAGAAGATAAATTATATAATGTTTATATTTGTGACAACTTCATTCTATAATCCTATTAAAGGAATTATCAATGGGGGTTAGAGGACTGTAAAAGGTTTAGTTAAACTTTTAGATACATTTATTTCATCATGGTAAGGACCATGGCACATTGACAATGGCACATTGACAATCAAGAACATACTTAAGATACTACGAGAACAAACTTAAAATAGTATAAGAAACAAACAAAGGAATCAATAAAGTTTTTAACTCACTTCAGCAAGCAGGAGGTTCTTCATTCTTATATTCAATATTTGAAGATTATAATGACTTCATATCATTATGTTAAGTCTCAGTTTTATAAACAAAGGAAAAAATGAGTAGAGCTCTGAAAAGAAACAAACAATCACTAAATTTCCCATTCCTTCGCTTCATGAGCCAACTAAAATCAGCTTCATACGTGGCATAACTAACACAATAATAATACGGTCTAATTCGTGCATTGTGACACGAATATATAGGTTCCCGGCGGAAAATAAAAACTATTTAATTATCATTTGATGATGGCAGATAGCGTCAGCTATCCCAAAAATATCCGACCTCAACATCGTCAAAAGGAAAAAGAGTGACATTTCTTAAACGTAGAGAACATTAAGTTTTACAGTCAAAGATGACAGATATATTTTTTATAAAATGTTTAAGTAGCAAAACATAATTGCTACATGTTTTGTAAATTTGTTATACTTTATTCATTTATATATTGATTATATATATCGCTGAGTATGTTTTGCCGGTTTTTCTCAGGTCAAGGTGAGGATTGAACAGGTGGTAGGATTTATTGGTGACGTCCAAAAAGTGATAATTCTATTTTGAATATATCAACATTTACATTAAAAAAAATATTTCATTGCCATGTTGGGTTTTTGTCTGATAAAGTTTGGAAACGAAGTTATCCTGCAAAGGCCTAGAGCAAATTAAATTAGGCAAAGGAACAAATGACCAGTAAAGTGGAGGCTAAGTGTACGAACACAAAGCTAAAATAAATTTGAAGAAATATAAGTTGGGCTCTAAATGCTTCCTAAGCCTGCCTTAACAAACTCTTTAAAGTGCGATTGTTTTTCATGTACAGATGGGATTCGAAACGTGTTCTTAAGTAAGAGAGGTAACATAATCAAGGAAAAGGTAGGCAGTGGTCTTGGCGCACATTCAAAACTGGAGACAGATGGGCATGCATTCTTCTGATTTTCTTTTCGGACATGAACTTATCATACACCGCGAAATTGTAGACATGGCGTACAAGGGGATCTCGTAAGAGTCTAGGAGTCAGAAGCAGGAGGAGATGGGAATCTGACCATACATGGCAATGGCTGACATGGAGTTATCCTGTTGTTTGGACCTTCATAGTATTATCTATTCTTATTTACTGCAAAATGCAAATAAGAATAGGATGAATCACGTTACAAATATTTATTTTATCCCTAGCTTAGATTGGCGATGGTATGTAAACGCCCATCCCAGCAAACCAATATAACCAAAATGTCAAATAAAAGATTGATGAGGACACAAATAAAATCCAATCACATTATTTTTATCGCCTGCCATGAGTAAACTATGAGATTTGCCAATTATTTCCAGTCGATATACCCTAAACTTTTGGTTGGATTGGTGACAAATTGCGGAAAAAATATTGATAGGGGGAAACTGGGATAAATAATATATTGATGAAATGGGTTATTTGCTAATATTATACCACTTTCTATACTACAAAATAATATGCTTCTTTATTTTTGTCCTGAAAAAAAAAAAACAGAAATGGCAATTTTTTTATAAGGCCCAAGTCTCGATTGAGTCAATAAAAAGATTGTAATCTCATCGAAAGCTTTGTGTCCTGGTTCATGGATATCTTATCAATCCGGTTGTCGCCACGGCCAAATTAGTGTCATTATCGTGTCCTAATGAGTGCTGATATAGCCGATCCCTTGCCGCATTCATCTAAAACTGGAAACACGGGTATTTTTGGAAGGTTTAATGCATTAACCAAGACAACCTTTGTAGGGTAAATTTTCACGAACTAAACCTGATTATATTCGCTGTGATCGCTTGCTTAGTTCTAGTATATGTATTTGCACAAGCAAATAAAGAAAATAATATTATGCAATATACATCTTTAATCTAAAGCAATTTTTTTTCACTGTACCTCATAATTTTCAGTGTAATTAATTTTTTTAATTATTTATTGACATTTTAGTACAAAAATCATAAACATAATAGTATAATTAAAACACATCCGTTACTTCATGCAGTTCATATATCTGTTATTTATTTATTTCAATTTTACAATTACATAATTCGTATTAATTGAAAAGGGAATTTAATTAAAATTTGTATTCTAACCAACATTCAAAGATTTTCTTCTGGTTTAATAATTAGGGACCGATTCCTGTTGTCTCCGTTAACAATTATTTCCAGGAAAAAAATCTATCTTTGTGTCAAATATATTTAACTACAGTGACTACTGTGGACTCGACTCTCTATACTTAACAGGAAGATAATAATCGACTTTCTCATAATTATATAACATGCCTTAAGAAAGGTTTTTTTTCTTTTCGGGGAAACGCGCCATCACCGGCCCAGGGTGAGGTCCCGGGATATGTAGGACTCGCGGCTCATTACAGTGGCAAATACCCACTAAACCACCGTGAGTGCATCAGTGCCGCCATTGGTGAGGTACCTCTTCCTGCTCGTTTGCCACCTCTACTTATAAGATTCAATGCGCCAAGGTTCAGCCCAGGCTACTAAGCCCCACCGCCACGACAACGCTTGAACCATGATGGGGACGATAGGTTATAAATACCTTATCCCAATTGAGAAAAAAAAAAACGTAAGTAATCTCGAAAACATGACTAAGTTTTTTTATTCACAAGGGTGACACACATACAAACATTCAAAATGTTATGTTCAATATGTTATAATGTGTATGTAGGAAGAATAACTAAGAAAAATCAAACTATTTCGTTCCCCTCCATCCCTCGTGTGTTGCAAAATAAATTACTTTTATCTTTCTTTTAAAAAAAGGAAAACACTGAATATTACTTTAAAGTAATATAAAGTTCTTGAACCCGTTTTTTCTTATATCATAGGAGTCAAAAGAGCAGTTAGACCACCTGTTAGTGAATAAACAACGTTCATAGACATCCACGACACCAGATTACTCGCAGATGCGTTCCTCACCTTTTGGAGAAGAGTAGGCTCTTTTCTTGTAGATCTCTAAGTCGTGTCGATCCGGAAACACCAAAGGGGTAACTGGTTCCATAAACAGTAGGTAGTGCGAGGGAAAAAAATTGCGGTTAAAACACACGGTAGAGAACTTCAAAACATCGAGAAGGTGCAGGTCAAATTTTGAATCTTGACGCGAAGTCCTCTACCGTGCGCATTAAGCGCAATTTTTCCCGTGCACTACTTATTTATGCTTATGGCGAAGGTTGGAAATACCTTGGCTATCGACGAATCGAGACGCTCTACTGAGCTGATATTGCAGCCCGAAGGTGTTTCCTTGAGTGTATCCTTCTCACCCCCCATTTGCTGATTTCATAAACTTTACAGAAAACTAAGAAAACGTGCAGTTGGTGATCTGACTTATTAGATATCTTTATAGCATTAGTGGGAATTCGTGTAGTCGAAGCTATTAGGGTCGCTTTTCAGGTTACACGGGTCCAATTTAGGTACAATGTAGGAATTTCATTATCAAACTAAATTTTATTGATAAACTCACAAACAGAGCGAACTCCGATTGAATGGCTGCACAAAACGCGACAGCTAAGCTGTCCCTTTACGGCGGTGTCATGTGAGCGAGAGGTTCCGGTCGTGCCGGATAATTCTGCTGCAACATCCCACTACCTCTTATATATTGAATATAGGTAAGTTATATTGAAGTATATTCACGTATAATTGGGAAACTAATTTGGCCATATCAACAAGGACACGCTCGTATGCTACCTGAATAATAACGTTAACTTTACCTTGTTATCAAACATATCCGGTCAACGCTCAATATCATTCGAGCACCTTTGACTGAATAATCACCAAATTGATGTGCTCTCAGCCAAGACTATGTAGTCTACTATCAACTATTAGAAGCCAATCCGACGTACGGGACGAATCATATGCTATTTTGTATAACTATTGAAGCTATGAATATGATATGAACCGCCTTCTCTACCCCATTAGAGAACTAGCATGAAGATCTATTGTTGATGTTATGAATATGTTTATACAACATGTAACAAAAACCCTGTTATTCCTGAATCGATATTCAGACGTTCAGTCTTGTAGTTATCTAATGGGTTTTAGCGCGATACCTTAATTACTTATAGAAATCTCAAAAAAAATCATTGTGGAACCCAGTGATCAATAAAATTGAAAGTCGGGGTTTAAAGTCTGATCGTGTGGCAGATACCGTGAGTGTTGTACATTTCGGCAAATAAAAACAATCAGGTGAAACGTGGGTGGATGCACCTACCTCCCATACGAAATTAGGGCAGTAGTTGCATCGATCCCGCGTGACAGCTGCTGCCATCACTTCACCTCAGTCAGCTCGTGATCACGGCTGGTTAAAACGTCAAAACGTCGATCAAGATATTTTGAAAAACTTTGCCAGTACCTTGTTATAATTATTGTGTAAAAACCCGTTAGATAAATACAAAATGTGTAACAAACGTGAACAGTCTGTCAGCGGAGAGTCGACTACATTCGTGCTCATTCAGGTTCTTTGCCAGCAGAGAATCGACTACCTTCGTGCTCATTCGCTCCATTCCTTGCGAAGAATCGACTATTTTCGTGCTCATGGAGCTCACAGGCCCGCAGAGAATCTTCGTGCTCAGCTAGCTCTCTGGTCAGCGAAGAATCAACTACTTGCGTGGTCTTTCACGTTTTTTGCCAGCAGAGAGTCGACTACCTTCGTGCTCATTAAGCTCACTGGCCAGCAGAGAATCGACTATCTTCGTGATCAGTGAAAAAGTGTTCCAATTTCGAGGAAGGTAGGCAAGCATATATATTGCCAGGGCTACATTTCAGTCGAATTGAGCTGGCACGGTCGGGGAAGTACCTCCCGCACACATTATAACGCCCTAAAGTTTCAGTCTTGCCGCCGCGTTTAGTGTGGTTCAAGAATATTCGTTGGTCACTCCGAGGGAAGGATATTTGATCTACGATGGATATTTGATCAGTACTCGTTTAGACTCTCGTTTGTCCTACAATGTATGTAAGTAAACGAAGTGTAGATACTTCCATTAATTTATGTTTCATCATTATCAGCTCTTATCGGGCCACTGATAGACATAGGCCACTCTCAGTAAACGCCAAGACGACCGATCTCCTGCTACTCGCATCCATTCCGAACCGGCTACGGCACGGAGATCGTCTTCCTACTTGGTGCGAACGGTCGACCAACACTTCGTTTTCCAAAACGCAGGTCGTGTGACCAGCCACTTCAGCAAGCCTTTTCGTCGCGTGAAATCGGATGCTCGGATGCCTTAGTTCTCTAGAATTCCGTAGGACAGTCCTAAATGATGTAAGTCCTAAGGCCATGTTCAACCCCATAGCACGGGGAGAATGCATTGGTTGATGACCTTCGTGATCAAGCTCTGCGGTATAGTTGACGTGAGAACGTGATGAAGCTTCCGGAATCCTGCCCAATCCAACTGTACCCTTCTATCGGCTTCCTTTTCGAAGTTATATCCACCTAATTGAATAGTTGCCCAAGGTATACGTATTCGTCTACGGCTTCGAGAATAGCACCATCGACATTGACCAGCCTAGGGATAACGTGTTCGTCGAACATGACCTTTGTCCTGTCCAAATTCACCCTAATTTGTGAACAGTTTCGGGGAAATAACATCCCCCTGTCTCACTCCTCAATGCACTTAGGTTGGCCTTCTTTGATTTCGCGGGATCAGAACGGATATAAAAGCAGCGTCATACAATGCTCTCAGTACGTCGATGTATCGCCAATGTAAAGCTTCTAGAACAGCCCAGGTTTCGACAGAGTCAAAAACTTTCTCATAGTCCACAAAGGCAAGGCGCATGTACTCTTTCGTACGACTTGCCTTGTGGCGAAAGTATGGTCCATGGTGCTAAGTACTCTAGGAAACCCAGTCTGCTCTGATGGATGGAATTCGTCAAGCTCTGTGGTGAGATGATTCGTCAAGACTCTTGGGAACAACTTGTAAATATGGCTGAGAAGTGAAATTGGTCTGTAATTTTGAAGAAGCGATTTGCGACACCTTTCCTAGAAAAACACAATAACGTCACTTCCAAGCCATGCTTTGGGTGGTACGCCCCGCTGAAGGACAAACATTTTTTTTAGCTCTCTTAATACAGGTTCACCTCCTGCTATAAGCTCGACTGTTATTCCATCCTACCCCGGAGCTCTTCTTTCTTTAAGCTGTGCAAGATCCAGGCTAACTCACCTAAATTGACGTGCGGCAAACCGCATGACAAATATCATGTTAGGCTTGCACACTGATCATTGTTTAGGATATCGGGATGAGGAGCATGAGACGTATACAACTTGCAATAGAAAGCTTCGATCTCTGATAAGATCCCAGGCTTAGAAGAAACGATAACCCCAGAATCAGTCCTAACCTTTGTCATATGATTTCTTCCAAGCTACTTGATGAAAACCTTCGACCCTCTATTCTGCTCAATCAGTAACCCGTTTCGTTTTTGAGATGCAAAGGTCTCGGCGTATTACTTTGCGGATTCGCTTTAAAAGAAGCTTGACATCGGCAGACGTAACGTCTTCGTGTGCTCTCTAATGAGTCCGAGCGTCTCATCTGAGAGTTTAGCTCTCGTGCTCGTATATTTACTCCTACAATATCCGTCACGCACGCCCCGCATGCAATCAATCTAGCCACTCATGCCCTCGTCAGTTTCCATTATAGTTTCTTACATATCTAAGGCATCGAACTGGTTTTTTAATTGCAGTTGGAATTTTCGGAACCTACCATGGTTAGTCGGAAGTTTGATCGGAGTGCCGGCTGTACTAATCGGACCGGCTCGCGCCGAAAGCCTCAATTCAGTGAGCCTGAACCAATCGGTGATCACTTCCGGTTTTAAACCTTTTGATCACGGAGACATCCCTAAATATAAGCAACCTGTCCATCATAATAAAGTCAATCTCATTCCTTGTCACAGTATCGGAGCACTGTTATGTCCAGTTCCTATGGGGCTTCTCCTTAAAATAGGAATTCATTTAGAAGAGGCCTTCCTTCTCGAGGAAGTAGATCAGCATTTGTCCCCTGCGATTTCGACTTCCGACTCCATGTGGTCCCAGACTAGATTTCGTACTCCTACCTTGGCATTAAAAAAAGTCCCCAATAACAACATCGAAGTGGGCCTTACAGGTGTTATGGAAGACCTTTGAGACATCCTCATTGGTTATCTCCACATCATCATCGGAATGTGTCGAGGTTGGAGTGTACCCTTTTATCAGTTTAAGGCATAATACCTCTTATTGAGTTTAAGTATGACATACGCCACCCTACCTGTCACATTAGAGTTTCGACGATATTGCCTACGAGGGACTTATTCACGAGGAATCCCACGCCGCCTTGTGATGGAGTGTCGCCTTCCCTGTAGTGGAATAGGGCGACCCGATAGCAGAGATATGATGTCCTCGCCTTGTCTTCGGACTTTGGATTTTCCCCGTTCCACCTCCAGCTCAACCAAGTGGTTATCTAGTCTGAGCGTTCGGTAGCCAGGCGAAATTGGTAGTAGCGCTCTGTAACCCGGAGATTCCGAAACAACATTTAAAACTATTGCTTAAACGGTTCCTATTTATTAAATATTTTTATTATTAAATTACATTTGATCTCTTATTTGATCATCATAACATTTATATTTTGCATTCCGTAAGATTTACTCAATATGACATGCGGCTCTAGATTTGAATAAATTTACATATAAATTATTAAAAACAAACATAAATTAAGAGAAGTATCTACACTTCGTTTACATATATATAACGCAAAATATATAAGGATCCAGTGGACATATGGCACTCTTTGTGCTTCCCTCATTAGGAAATTAAAGGTGTGTTGTTGTTGTGGGCTTATACTGATCAATTTCATATTTTTATTCACGCCCTAAAAGAATTCCATATAACTAATGACCGATGAACTAAACACGAGCCTATTTCCTACGCACGACCTACGTTTTACGAAATTGCCCCGCGTGACTTGCTATAATGCATTAAGAAGGATACACAATGAGTTTTAAACGTTAGAATAAACAGAAACATTTAAAGCAGAAAGTATGTTTGTTTGTTATTTCATTCTAGCAGTTTTGGAGATTAGCCGGTATACAGACTAATCTCCGTTTTGTTCTTTTGTTCTAGTAGTTTCGGAGATTAGCTTGTACACAAGCTAAACTCCGATAATGTTAATAAATAAGAATGAATCGAAAAAATTGTTTAATCTTAGATAGACCATTTATCGAGGAATGCCTAAGCTAAATGTCTCGTAATGGTGTACATTACGCTTCGACCAAAAGCTGAGAAATCGGAGATTTTTTACGAATTTTTACGACGACGCCCATGAACATCCATATAATTGTGTGTCTCCTCCTCTCTAAGGGGCTGCCGGAAACTCATAAGGTGCATGAAATTCAACACGGAAGATGACACTGGCCTCTCGCAACTGACATATTTCGTGTTGCATTTCGTGTGAGAGAGGCACCTCCCCGATCGTGCCGGCCCAATTATACTGCAATGCACCATAGCACTGTGACTCAGAAGACCATAATAATACAGTAAGAAAGTTTGTTCTAAAACGGGAAACTGACACGGGATTTCGCAGGGCGCAGTTAGTCTTTGCTAAAACAAAGAAGTTTTCTATACTTCTGTAATGGATATTTATGTATTTTTCCATACCCCATACAAATATAGTATGTCGATAAATATTTATATCGCAGTGTGCTTCCTGCTTATAGAACGGTTGAAGGCGAGCTCGAAGCAATAACAGGAGCTGAAGGAATCCGCCCGTGTGCTCTATGATTTAGTTTAAAATGATACAGTTAAGCTGTTTCGCAAACAGATGTTTTATCGTTACATTTAAATGCTACTTGAGTGTTTAGGATTATAATATTATTTCGTCCCAGCAGAATATCGACTTGGTCGTGCGTCTCTATAGAAACTTCTTTTTGATTGTAGGAAGAGGTAGTGCCATGCTGCGTTGGAGGAGATAGTGCCATGCATAGTGCATGACACTGTATCCTGCAATGCATCGCAATTGGGCCGGTAAGACCGGGGAGATACCTCTCGCTCACATAACACGGCCGTAAATTATCGTCTTCAGTGTCGCGTTTCGTGCGGTTTGTGAGTAGCCAGTGGCTTATTGTGGGGGGGGGGAGGAGGGCAACGCATTGTCATTGTAATTATGAGGACATGGGTGGCGGTAGTCGTAAAAAGAGCCCGAATGCACGTTTTCCTTCCGATTCTATGTAAAATAAAGAAAAGCTAATTGCTAATTGCAGGATAGGTGCATAAGTGTGTGAAGGCACAAGTGCACTCACTATTTCGTCAGTCTCATTTTCTGATGCGACGCTAGTCCGTCACGACCGGAGAGAACACGGACGCATGACCGATGGCTTAACGTGCTCTCATAGGCACGGGGGCTTTAAGACCGCCAACTTCCCATCTCCGGACTGTTACCAGAAACTGAAAAATTCAAATCATATTTTTTTCATCTATCTCTTCCCGACTCTAGCCCGCCCCCATACGTACTTGGTTGAATATACCTACCACTAGACAATGAGGCAGTGAAAACAGTTACTGATCAAAATATTACGTATCAATTACTTTTTCAGCATAAGTGCGCAGACAAATACAGGAGGCATTGACCAGCGCCCACAAGCAGTCCCACAACTATAGAGTATTCATATGCTTTGTCCTTCTTTAATAAAACCCCACAAAGCACATGGACGTGGACTTCGGTACAATGAGATGATGGTAGAATTTAGAATTCTAGCTTCGACCAATGAAATTCAGCTGCAAGTATAATACCGACCACTCGGAACACTCCCCGTGAAAAATGCGGTAGGAGATGCACTGAAAGACTGGCTAGACTAACCTAACTAGTTCCTGCGCATTTTAATGCATGCCTCCCTTTTACACCATATTCCTGCACTAATGGGTCATACCAATTCCCACGAACTGCATGAAATGAGATAGTATAGCCATTACAGAAATATGGGTAACTCCGTGCAACCAATGAAAGTATACTAAAGAGTAAAAATAAATATACTAAAGAGTTTAATATACTACATTTATATCAGATGTATGTTTGACTCGAAGCCGCTTCTATACGTATAGATATGCTAAAGAGTTTAAAAAACTACATTTATATCAGATGTATGTTTGACTTGAAGCCGCTTCTATACGTATAGATATGCTAAAGAGTTTTAAAATGTACACCAATACCTTGTTTCAAATTACTAAATAACTGTTTTGAAATTTTCATGATTTTAGGTCACTACAAAATGTTAAGTATCCTCTAAGTTTTCTTGACAGACGTACAGACATTAAAGTGATATTATTGGGGTCCTATTTTTTTCTATAAAGTACCTTAAAAATGTGAAACTTAAAGAATGACACGTGCTCATAACTAATATATTGAGATAAGCAAGGGGCTCGATGCCATGATTCTAATTTTTAATTGAATACGTGTTATAGAACCACTAAAGATTTCACCGAAGATCTAAGGCGCAGGCAGGTTTGATTGCCCGGGTGTGATTAAGCAAATCGGCTGGAACTTGCTGCCAATTACCCTCACGTTGGATTATAAGTTTATATCGGCCATTGCCTAGAATTATATTGATCGCTTCTGCTACGAGTTTGTACAGTTTAATGGGGTAGGTATTTAGAACACTAATTGGTTTGAACTAAAATGGGTTTTCGCGACTCATTAAGTTTTCCTGAATAAAGGAAAAGTTATGTGAATGAATGAAAACTGACCAAGCGTGAGCCGCACTCGTTCAATAAGGATTCCTTTCGAACAGTATCACGAGTTATATAAGTTGACAATCTTATGTTTGCGGGTGCCTGGTACTTTTCATTTACTATATTGAAAAGTCCTTCTTTAAAAGACCACTAGAATTTTATCAAAAAGGCGCCATGAAAATATGTCACGGGTGTACTGTAATAAATTAATGTAAATGTACATATTCAACACACAACAATCAATGTTAATTTATTCTCAGCATATTTTATATGTAGCTAATTTTATAAGAACAAAACGAACATTATTTATATTTTGTAAGAGGCCTTTAATAATTTGCCAACGATTTGGCCCATGACGACCGGGGTAGCTCTTCACATACTCGTCACAATCATCATATGAATTGATGGATATATTGTTGCATCTCGTGCGCTTGTGACACACGCGTACGCGTCTGCGTACCTTTTGATTCTTCGTATGTGCCCCGTTGGAGGGGATAAGGAAAGACGGGAATCACAAATACATGAAAATAATGTGGACACCTATGCTAATTTGTAAAGGCTGTAGATGAGTTCACTTGTTCCTGTCCTCATGGTAAAAACATGATAATTTAGTTATTACTTTAGACACTAGTTAACACCAGGCATATGATATTATATTAAATTAATTAATCTGGTCGTTAGCTGTCTCATTATGTTGTACAGTCTGCGGTTATTATGCGTAAATACGAGTAAATTAGCACAGGTTATTTAATCATTGAGTTTATTGATTATATATTTAAATATACCTATAGTGCATCGTGGTGCAATATTACACCGCGGTAGTAAGTAGGTATCCCAGATGAACCCTTTATTTTGTAAAGAAAAAGTAAGAAAGAAATATTTTTCATTTGTTTATATGTACGTCCAATAATATATCATATCACATAGTAATTGAAGTACCCCCTTATATTATGTTAGTTCAGCGTGCAAATTATCTCACACAATTCTAAATCTTATTTTTGTGTGAAAGATAATCAAAACATACATACAAACTTTCGCAAACTTTATAGTACATACAAGCCGTGTCACGCAGTTACACCCGCGTAATGTCCGAAGGAAACTATTCAATTTTGTTTCACTATAAAATTACTGTCATGTTATTCTAGATTATAATATATGAGTATATGTGTCATACGAAATAAATCCGATCGGTGGTTTTTGTTTTGCGTGAAAGTAAAAGAAGTTAAATAATTTTATAAATATTAGTTTGTTTAGCACTTAAAATGTTACCGGTAAAGTGCATAATCCTGAAACCTATAATAAATATAATTTATAATTACATATGACATCGGCAGAAGAAGACGGAAAAATTAAAGCTGATACCTTTGGTTAAAAATGCATATGTTATACACACCAAAGGGTGCAAATGAACTTTATTTAATTTTTAGCAGACTTTTTTTTGAGTCTACAGTTATACACAACTCTATGGAAATGTCAAGCATCTACATATTACAGTTGAAAAGAAAGAAAATCTTCTCGTTTCTTGTAAGTAACTTTTTACATTCTGTTTATCCATTATTTAATTTTTATATTTTTTTTATAATTTGGACACACATAATTACAAGCGTCCTAAAAAAATATTTCTTTTACATTTGAAGATACACAGTTTGTAGGACACCTTTTGTTACGGAACACATAAAAGTATTTCAGCAACTAAACTAAAAAAATAGACCTGAAAACAAAATCTCAAGAGTTATAATTTATGCCTAAGGGACAAAGTATTCTTTTTATAACATGCTTATTCCACCTTTAGCAAAGCTAGATCAAAATGTCTATATAAAATATGAGAACTGTAAATCAAAAAATGCAATGCATAAATTATGTTGATATATTGCTACGTTTAGTAGTTCAATTTAAATATTCATAGCTGCACATTTTTCTAGTCTCCAAGCGCCGAAGTAACATTGCATATCAGCAATAACAGTGACATTAAGTGACCCTGGGTTTGCTGATATACAAGCGCATTGGGTATTGTAAGATTCGGGAATTTGGCAAACGTTTCAACTAGATAACATCTCTAATTCATTTATCTGGTTATAACTTTGTGACTTACGTAGCATTTATTACATCTTACATTGTTCCTTATTTTAAAATTCGACCATGTTATTCGGTCCCAAAATTTAATCTTTTACATTCGTCCACTTTATTTAACTGTGTAAAAGTTTAGATTTAGTTGTCTATCGTCTGGCGTTATTGACTTGTATTACGACTTTGAACTTCTATTTACTTCACTTAATAGCATTTTAATGTTATATAAGAGTAAAATACGTTGCCACAGCAGTTTTAGCTAAGATACATAACTTTAATTCACTTTAACTTAACTTAAGTGCAGGCTCAATGCGGAATAAGATTATCGAAAAAATTAAATCAGGTACATCTACTCCGTGATTTGCATGACACTTCCTCTTAGGAAGAAGTAGCACCATGTTGCATAGGAGGAGGTAGTGCCTCGCATAGTGTGCAGGACACTACATCCTACTTTACAACGGAATTGGGCCATCACGACTGGATATGTACCTCTCGCTCACATAATGCCGCCGTAAAGTGACATCTTCAGTGTCACGTTTCGTGCGGTATGTGAGTAGCAGGTGGCCATTTGATTGAGGGGGGAAGGAGGGCAACGCATCATCATAGTAATTATGGGCGTCAGTGGTCGTAAAAAGGCTCTCGTTTACCCCCCCCCCTAATCTACAAAAACAAAAATTATATATGAATATAACGCAGCTAAAACGTTGATATACGAAGTGAAATAAATAAACCCATGCACTTAGTGTGCATCGCGGGGCCGAGCACTGCTGACGTCACAACAAATTCGAAATCAATTACTAACCCTGCATAAGTTAGCCCTGAGAGTCTTTGCTTCGCATTGCACACGAATTGGACAGGCGTGATTGAAGAAGTTGTAGTTCTCTTCTAGTGCAGGGACTCTAGTCCAGGGTAATGGAATCACGCCTTGTACATATTTGTTTATTTGGCATGACTTGTTCAAAGGGATTTCATAAAACGTTTCTAACTTTCACATCTGCATACATTCTCAGGTTGTTTGGATGTTTAGTACATCTAGATTGTATAAAAATTTTATTGTATAAAAATCCAATCTAGATATATTTTATTTCAAAAAATATTTTATACCTCTCCGTCAATTGATAAAAGAAATGAATCAATTTCAATTGGAGACTTGAGTTCGAAAATCGTATTTTTTTTCCTGAGAGTCTTTTCAAAAAAATACCTACAACCTTTAATATTCCGGTGAAAAGCGATGGTCCAATAACGAGGGCATGAAGCTCGCTGTTTTAATGAGAAGGCGCAGGTCCACCGACCATTATTTTAGAATAATAAATACAATGTGCACACGAAACAGCAGGCGTAAAACTGAATACGGTGAAATAGTATTTGGTGAAATAATGTTTAGTGAAACGGTATCCTTAATGACATTAATGGATGTACATATAATATTGAGGTTACATTTGTTCATAGTGTAACTGGACAAATGAGTATTCAGAACCGTTTCATGATTAAGTGCACACACAAGGAACCTCACAATTGTTACAGAAGTGAATGGGCCAGCTGACAATTAATAACCGCACGAAACCCGACGGTATTTTTCATGTGAGCGGGAGGTACCTCCCTGTTGATACAAGTCCTAGTCAAGTAATATTTATTGCTATATGAATGAAGAGAGCACGCCAGAGGACATAGATGATACATGAGGATGATAGATGGATCAATAACTTGTAAAGTTGGCCCCGCCAATTAGAGTGTAAGTATTAATAAATTAACAATATTGTAAATGCGAAGGTATACAAAATATTTTGGACGGATTATTTTTTGGAATGACATTAAAACATTTATCCTAATATATTTATCCTGAAAATATATCAATTGTACTTTTGGAATAGGTTCCACGCGAGTGTAACCATAGGACACAACCAGCAGTTCATGTAATAATAATGTCTTTTCTTCTTCGATATATATCGACACTTGAATAAATAAATAAACTTTATATACAGTTTCCACAATTATTGACGGTATACATTAGGCGAGTTTCCGTTTGCTCATTATATGTGTATACGAAACCATGCCCTTGTTTAGCATATGTAGCAGTATGACCTCTAAGTTGAATTTCCTCTTTATGTTGTATACAAAAATATAATTAATGTGTGCTGGGAGTAAATGAACGGTATTATAAACGTTATTCAGGGCCAAGGAACTTGCCAGCGATGTATTGTCTACCTACTCTACTACTCCCGATCATCATCGCAGATGATCTGCGAGGGCTACGGGCATCGAGGCGAACCCGGGTGGGATCGCGAGGGGACAACTACCACTTCGGTATCCGCAAATTTATTGCGTCCCCGTCCGCAATAAATTTGCGGGTTTGCCATCGTGGCTTATGGGCTCAGGGAGGGAATGTAGGCCTGTATGTTATGTGGTGTGGTGTGTTGTGACTGTGGTGAGTAGTGATTGGGTGTGTTATGCATGCGCATGTGTGATGCTCATCCGGATCACAGGAAACGCAGTCCCTAGTCCGCTTGGTGGATTACGGGGGGAGTTCACGCGGATACGGTCTCCCGTCAGGTGGTCTCGCGCGCAGCGGGGCCAGGTCGCGTAGATGAGCATGAGGTCCATTGTCTGCCCTATTGAACATAGCGCTCGACAATCGAACCACACGCTCGGTCCACCTGCAAGTCCATTCGCAGCGCGCGGTCGATACTGCATCCGAGATACACGACTGGGGATTCCCAAGACACAAGGCCTCTGAACTTTAACCGCCCCGGCATGGAGCGTCTCTTGCTGACATATAGTGCTGTCGTATTATCCACGTTGACGGACATGCGCCATCCGTCGAGCCACTATAGCAACCGGTCCAGCATGTGCTGCATGCGCCCAGTTGCGATCTCCGACTTTCGGGACGAGGTAACGTATGCGCTGTCGTCGGCGAACAGCGCAAGCATGACGTCCACCTCACCCTCTCCTGCACGTTCGCGCGTCCACCAACTTGTTCAGGAGTCCCGGTTGCCACACCCTGTCGAAGGCCTTCTCCATATCGAGAAAGGCCGCGACAGATTGTATCACCTTGTTCATCTCTACAGACAAGTGGTGGATCACCCGCGTCAGTTGCAACGCGGTCGAGTGCCTGCTCCGGAAGCCGAACTGTTCATCCCTTATGGGAATTTACAACTTCAGCCTCCGAAGCAGAAGCCTCTCGAACAACTTGGCGATGTTGGACAGCAGCGTTATCGGCCGGTAGCTTCCAGGCAGGCTGCGGGGCTTGCCCGACTTCGGTAGAACGATGACCCTCCCCTCTTTCTAGGTCTCCGGAAAGTGGGCCGTCCGGAGAATGTCATTTGCGCTCTGTGTGAGAGCCACGGCTGCTCGCCTGGGAATCATCACCAGCGCTGTGGGGGGATGTCATCGGGGCCTGGAGCTTTGCACCTCGAGAGGCGAAGTGAGACTTTCTGCAGCTCAGAGGGAGAAAAAATCCTTCCCGCTGAGTGGCGGAGTCGGGCTCTGAAGGAGTTTTCAAATACGGCACTCCACCGGCTTGTGATGCTCTGCGAGCGACAGCGCCGCTGGGTGTGGTGAAAACTGCGTGTGTAAATGTGATTCAAGCACCTCGGCGCGTGCTTGCGCTACGTAGTGTTTCGCGCCTGTGATGTCTAGGAATGAAGTTATGGTGGTCTTTGGCCTCGTGAGACATCTGTTTAGGGCGTGCAGGTTAGTGTCGTTTTCGCTGGCATGGAAGACTGTATTCTCCCAGTATGCTCCACGACACTCCCTCACCTTCGCAGAGTGTTCCTAGGCCAGCTTGTTGAGTTGTGCCTTGATCCTCGGACAGCGGGTGCGGGCTCAGAGTTTCCTCATCTGAAGTTTCCTCTGCAGGTCCGCCAGTAGGCTCTGGGGGAGCTCACCCCGCCAGCGCGCTGTCTCCGGTACAACGGTGGTCGCCGCCGTCCGCGCCTCCTAGATTTTTTCCGTGAAGCGGCGAGCGTCGACCTCCACCTCGTCCGGGGTAGACAGTTGCCCGGCGATGGTGAAGTCGACTAGGCTATCCTGATAGACGGCCCAGTCGATCATCTCTCTGGTCCGCACTCTTTCCCTAAGGATTGCTCCGGAATCAAGTGTGACGAGGATGGGTAGGTGTTGAGTGTCGAGGTCGTACAGAACCTCGATGTTGACCGTGGCCTTGAGGTTCTAGTGAAAGGCGATGTCCAGAACGTCCGGGGTGCGCTGGGGATCCGTAGGCACGTGTGTAGGACACGGTGGCCCTTGCACCGATTGTCTACCTCGTTCACCCGTCCGTAACGCGTTCTCAAGTTATCGTAAAAAGAAAAACGTGAAATCCTCCGTCTATAATGAAGTATCACTTCAAAAGTTAGAAAGTCTAAAGTATTCATTTTTAATATTCATGGCATTACAAGTGCGTCGATTGTAGGTAAAAACGACTTGTGTTACATTAGCAATTAGCTAGTGGATGATATTTCCACTATAACATTTATTTACCTTTACAGCAACCACAGTCACGGATGGACCATGGTTGCTGTAAAGCGTCTGACAAGTCGGGCTAGTTAAATGATTAAATAAACCGCAATAGAATCCATAAAAGTAGTTTTATTGTAATGAGTAACATTCAACTTAAAATATGAACAACCAGTGTATATTTATTGAAATTAATATTTGAAAACAAACTTGATTCTTTAGACCAGAATATTGTTTTGCTTAAAATAAAATATACTCTTAAAATGTATTAGGTACTTACATACGATATTGGCCTTTTTTATGGGAGGAACAAAAAGTCGAATATTTTTTTAAATATATTTAACTTATCAAGGTATGAACAATTATTTCTAAGTGCATTTGCCATCTCATAGGTAGTTCGTTGATCCCTTTACTAAACACTTGGACGGGAATCAATAGAACCTTTGAAGGCAATTTGGACTTCCCCATAGCAGTTGAATTTTTTCCCTTGTAAGAAGTTGTAAAATTTCGAAAAAAATTGCAGTCTGTTGGAGCATGGTCCGGGGAGTACAGAGGATGTCTGAGACTGGAAAGTCGAAGCTCTTCTAATTTGGTAGCCGTCTGTTGGCAATGTGTCGTAGCGTTGTCGTGAAGCAGCTGTGGCGTGGAGCGATTGACAAGCGTAGATTGTTTAGCCACTTGCTTTTCCATCACGGTTTTTAATTGCTGACAATAGGCATCAGCTGTAATAGTCTCACCGTATTTGTGAAAACTGTGATGAACAGTACCGGCACTAGTCCACCAAATGCTCACAAGTAAATTTTTTGGGGTTAATTTTCTCCTGGGGCACGATTTGGCTGGCTGGACGGAATCCAACTATTGCGATAAGTGCTTCCAATCATCGTAAAGAATCCATTTTTCATCACAGGTTCATTCGGTACAAAATACCTTTATTGTGGTGCCGGTTCTGTAATGCGACGCAGCAGTCGACGCGTGTTTGCCGGTTTGCTTCAGTCAGGTCGAGAGGTGCCCACCTTTCAAGCTTTTTAATCTTCCCAATTTGCTTCAAGTGAATTGAAACAGTTTTAACAGTAACATGGCACATAAAGTTGATAAAGTCCTGATTAAATTGGCCAGTACGAAAAACGCAAATTCCAAATGCAAAGACCTAGTAGAGATCTAACTACATAAAAGGATACAGATGGTTAAATTACCTTGGAAAACCGTAGGCGGCGATACGGTTAAATAAAATTAGATATCTCAGACACACTGGCCCTTCTTACCCTTTGAAATTCTACCTTTTGTCATATTTATGTGCAACTTGACACGAAGATTTAGATGTTTACTTGATAAGAGATACCCAACACAAAACACACAACTACGTCCAGTTACCAGAGAGCACGGGAAGTTATTAGTCTCCCGCAGATGTTGTACAAAAGATTTTATGAAAGGACTTATTACCTTGATAAACCCTTGTTGGTAAGACAATTCATGTATAATAATTTCTTCGATGCAAGGCAATCAAAAGACTCTGAGATCAGATAACTAACATACATAGTATTCGAAATTGACAATTTTTGTCCTTACATGACGTCACAGTTTTATAAGACGTAATACTGTCCTGCGTTGTTGTCACAAATAAACTTCATGCAGGCAAAAGAATCCTGATGTCTATGGATACCGGTAGTTAAAACAAAATTCAAGCTGTTTATTTGCATCGTTTTACTATAAAACAAACAGTATCCACACCCTAGTATTGCCTCATTAGGGTAGTATGTTTTTATAGTATGTGGTGGCAAACAAGCATTCCGAGTCCTTATACGACAACCGACGCTCATAATAGAACTACGCCTATGCGTAGCCCTTGTGTCATCCTCCACCCAATAGGCCATCGGGTACTCGCGAACTGTTGAAACTTTACCCCTGCGAACTGCATGTGAGCGAAATGTACCTGCCCGGTCGAGCCGGCCCAGTTCCGCTTTAACGTATGCTTCATTGCACTGTCTCTTACTGAAGGTACTAGGCATTCCTAAAATTTAACTTAATATTTCATAATTCCTTCTTCTTCTTGTGAACTGTTATCCTGTGCCGGAAACGACATTTTGCTAGCGTCAAGAAGATGCTATGATTATTCTATGAATGAGCTGCTTAATGATTTGTTCAATATTTGGTTTGTTCATGTTTGAAACGTATAAAATTGTGTAAATCATGTTACGTGTACGCAATATGTAGACACGAAGGTGTAGTCTCCTGACGGCAAGTCTTGAGATCGCTTCGCAGAATCCCATATGTTCTATCGTCCTAATATCTTTTTTCTTTTAATTATAAAGCGTAGATAGCTATATAGAGCTCCGGACCTGGTTACAATAACAACACTTTCATAAACAAAACAAAAGCTGTGTGTTACTGGACTGGAGTTTACTCTTGAGAATTGAACATTTAGCAAAAGACTTAATCTCGGTAAAAGGTTACGCTGGCATTGCGGCCGATTGGTCCATCAGTATTTCACGATATTTTAATCATCGTATTTTTTCATACATCGCTTTAAATACTATTTTAAAGACTCGAATATAAAACATAAAATAAGTCACAAATAAGCTGACTTATAAGCCTAACGTGTCGTAGAATTGTGAAGTCAGTAAACCACAAAGCATTGACAGTACGCAATAAAAAGGAATTCGATGTAATTCAACGGTATAAAGACGCGTTTTTATGTTCTACAAAAATTTGTTGATCGTCTCGGAGGAACATAAATCAAGCCATTCGCATTGATACCCCCGGTCTATTTACAAAGATCTCACTCCGATTCATTGTCGCACTATACGACTATATTTTATTACAAACTATTGCCCGCAAGTTCGTCCGCGTAGACAACAGATAAAACCACGGGCGAAAGATAGTATTTCTTTTGTCATTTTATTACGTCATTAGTGCCATTTTTTATAATTGCAGTAATGTATAAAAAAATGATTAGTGTCATTACAAAAAAAAATGGCACTAATGTAATTTTTTATAATAGCACTAATGTCATTTTTTTATAGAACACGGGGGCCAACGAAAAATCTGAGCCTTTTTACGACTACCGATGCCCATGAACATCCACATAATTACCATGCCGATGCGTTGCCCTCCTTCACCCTCCCAATCGACCACCGTCTACTCAAAAACAGCACTAAACGCGACACTTTACGGCGGTATTATGTGAGCTAGAGGTGCCTCCCCGGTCGTGCCGGTCCAATTCCGTTACATACGAGGACGTCATGTCATGAACTACGCATGGCTCTACCTCCTCCTATACAGAATGGCACTACCTCTTCCTAAAATGCAATAGAGACGATATGGGCCGGTACGACCGGGGAGGTACCCCTCGCTCACTTGATACCGCTGTAAATTGACAGATTCATTGTCACGTACGTGAATTACCGGTGGCCCCCTGGAAGAGATACATACATATTGCCCTCATTCCCTCGAATGAGGGCAATATGTACTCATAAACAGAAGTAGGTGACTCGAGGGGCCTTTTTAAATTTCCTGAAAGACACGACGTTCGTTAAATTATTAATGAGCTCATATTAACGTGTGGTTTAATATTTTAAAGGTCGTAATCACTTTCGTCGTCGCTTTCCAAGGATGCTTGAATAAAACATGGCAGCCTTTGCGCTTCACCTGACCGTGCTTGAGGTGTGTTTTTGTTTAGTTGCTACGTATGTTAGTAGTACATGTATAATATGAATATTACATATTTTTCAAACTCAACAAATTCATACAACATGTCACTTCACGTATGATTGTAAACAATTTTTACATAAGAATAACCGGTGAGTAACTGGTGGTCCTATTGCAGAGTGGTGTATTCAATATACCAGTAATATATATTTTAATATTATTATTGAAAAATAAAATTATTAAAAAAAACTATAATCTTATCGTGTACTATTGGCATGTTAAGAGCAATTTGTAAGAAGCAGTGACACGCTGCAGTGTATCTGTATCTGTGTACCTATCGCTCACATATTGCAATGGCCCATTGGAGTGGAGAAGGAGGTACGATACAATCCTAATATTAATTTATTAGCGATCTGACTTCGTGCTTCGTGCGTGATTAAATTACATACTGAAACCTTCCTCCTGAATCGTGCTATCCATAATTTTGCAAAAATCAGTCTCATACAGACAGACGGCTTTTGGGTCAACACTGCATTACAGTCCAACTACATACTATACCACACATACCACTGCGAAGTTCATGGCTCATTGAATTCGGATAAGGAATTGAATTTATTGATACAAGGTTCAAACTTTATTGGCTCGTAATGAAGGAATAGAGAAATAAAATAAATTGAAAACTGTATAAGATTCTCCCAGCGCAAGAATGTTACTTCAAAGTTAGTTACTGTGGAAACATTGAAGTGAAAAATATAAACTATGAAAAAAAAATACTGATGAAGAACTTTTGCTACAATAAGCGGATTTCACTACGGCGAAAAGTATAATTGGTGAAAAATTGACGTGCTGTCACAGATCTGCCCTCCTGCCGTTCGCTTCATTCATTTTCAAGTGCGATTTTTGCAGTAATGTAATGGGTCGGTGTTGGAAGCAAAGCAGAAAAAAGTAATTATTATTGACGTAAAATGCGACTCTGAAATATTTCAGTCAGAGACATATTTTTTGTGAAGAAATGTTTGTTTTGTTTCTAATTGACTTGTGTAGGTAACTAGACAAACTACCTGTCCAAAGCCTATATCAAGCTACACCACCATGGACATCTTCCCGCCCCTCCTCCAATGCTACTAGAAATCTAGAAAATACAACTTTTGTACTCTTCGAAAACTCATACTCTTCGAGCGTTAAATGCTTAACATATATATACAGGATGTTTGGTAGAGGGGTGCAAAGTCTAAACGATGTGATAGCCTAGATCATTTAGATCATTTTGAGCCCAACATGTCTTAGAGCCAAGTATGACAGTTTTTTTTTTTGAAATTTTTTAAATATTTTTTCAAGAACTCCAAAATTGGACAGTTAAGTGGTGCTGGCACCTTTTTAACAGTAAGTAGCATGTTTTTATGTTTTAATCTGGTTTAGGTTATGTCTGCCCTATGTTACGAGTATTAAATTATTTTCAAGTATGTACCTTCAGAAGAAAAAGTAGAGGCATTTGAATTAGAATGCTTGACTATTCCACTTTTATTCAAAGTATCATCCATGGAAGTTGGTTATATCTTCGGTGATAGGCTACATAAACTAAACGAAGGTAGAAAATGTTATTTTTTTAGAAAAACAAAAAAACAACGATTTTAGCTAAATTAATATAATTGTGTTTACATTTATACAAGACATCTTAATTATGACTTAGTTTTTAAGAGTACACTCATCAATGGAACTGTCTGCGCCACTGAACAAAAGCAAAGGGCATCACACAAAGACAGGCGGCACGGCGGATGAGAGTTATACAAACAAACAGAAACAAAAAAGCTCATCAATGACATGATAAGCCACTTAAGTAAAAACTATTATTCATTAGCTTATTATTCCTTTAGCCCAGTTCCAACCACTGCTGCGACAAGAAATTTTTATTAGGCACCCTCTGTCGTTTTAAGATTACCGTGTTAAGATGTGGCTGCTGTGGGCGCTCCTTCACGTGTAGTTTGGATTACTTCATTGTAAAAATGGAGTTTACTAACGAAGAGTACGCTGATATAATCTTCATATATGGCAGAGCTGACGGCAATGGAGCATTAGCACGAAGGATGTACCAAGAGCGCTTCCCGCACCGGAGGTTACCAAACGTGAGAGTGTTTTACATACATAGCAGTAGTATATGTATATAGTCAACCTCGTTCCTTTAGATTCATATTTATTTATTTGCTTCAAACATGGTAAACGTTGATTATAAAAAAGTATGTACATTAGGATCATTCATGTTCTGCACTGAAATAATATATAAGATAAGTAAACACCAAAGGTAATTAAAATTAAGCCTTAAAATTAAATTAAATGCAAAAACAACACGCTGTGCAGGTGGATTGGCAATCGCAAATTAGGTTTCGGACCGGTGCCACTACTGTCTGTCGCCGTTCTGATTGATGGTACCGTCATCCCTCGATGCAAGCACATAGGTAGTTCATTGATCCCTTTACCAAAAAAACCAGTCAGACGGGAATCAATAAAATCTTTGCAGGTGATTTGGAATGCCCCATCGGAGTTGATTTTTTCCCTTCCAAGAAGTGGTTCAAATTTTGAAAAAACTGATGTTTTAGACTATCCAATTGAAGCTCTATTAATTTGGCAGCCGTCAATTGTGCAGTGTATGGTCTAGCGTTGTCGTGAAGCAGCATTGACGTGGCACGATTGATCAGCCTTGGTTGTTTAGCCGCTAGCTTCATGCCAGCCATCATGGTTTACAATTGCTGATAATAGTCATCAGCAGTAATAGTCTGGCCAGATTTGACAAAGCTGTAAGGAACAGTACCGGTAGTCCAGTAAACGCTTACAAGTAACTTTTTTTGGGTTAACTTTCGGTTGGGGCAGGATTTGGCTGGCTGATCAGGATTATTGTGCTGAGCGGTTAGGATTATCGAAAAGAAATCATTTTTCATCACAGGTAATGATTCAGTTTAAAATACCTTCATTATTGTGCCGGTTCTGTAATGTAACCAGCAGTCGATGCACGTTTGCCGGTTTGCTTCAGTCAATTCGGTAGGTACCCACATACTATTTAATCTTCCCAGTTCACTTCAAGTGAAATAAAACAGTTTCATCGCTAACATCGAGTTGAAGGCTATTGTGGAAGTATCAACTTGGGTCTCTGGCCGTCCATAGGGCTTGTTCTACAGGTCGAAATATACAGGGCTTGAACGTTGGAACCAAAAGCGAACAAAGTTTTCCTTTGGACGACCGCCATACACATCATACACTCTTCGAGTCACTTCCGCAGCATTAATGCTACGGCGAATCTAGTAACTCGTAAATAACACGATATTTTAACTCTTCCATTTTTTAAATGAGCGACGCTAACGGTAAAAAAAACATAATAAAAAAAAACAAACGAATCGTCGTTGAAGCACCAAAATATGCGTAAATAGCTATACAAATTTGATTTGGAGCCTGTTATCGAAGAGGAGAAATTCGTGATTAAAGTGGCTAGTACGGAAAATGCCTATTTCATAATATTATATAAGGATCTAATATAATATATTTAAACCAATTTGACCATGAAATTAATCGAAATTAGATCTGCCAGGCGTAAAATGTTAAATATTTTTAAATATAACAGTGCAGGATCGAATTGAGGTCTTTACACAATTAATATGGCGGCTGACCTCGGTTCCTTTATTGTTTACTTTTCCACTGTAGTATCCAGGGCACGTACGGACTCACTCTGCCGTTATGGAAGAAATGCTTCCTTATTGTTTTAGTGTTTACTATTACATATTGATTACTTTTCATCGTTATATACACTATAGACCGCGGGTTTTCCGGTGTAAAAGTTAAGTATATTTTCAAAGAGTTCCTATAATTATATATCTATAATATTACTATAATTTGGGACCTTTATATATATCATATTGTAAAGCAAATTAATTTGGGTCCACAAGGGACCCAAATTTGGCTCATTAAATGTAATCAAATGTTGAAACATCAAGTAGATTTACTGCTACTATAAAATTCAACAATAGTTAGACTACATAGTTTTTTATTTAGGCATAAAAAGTAAAGGACTTTTATGCAGACTCCTTAAAAGGAACGTCTCACAAACCTTGAACTGCAAAATATCATGTTTCTATACATGAAAATAATAAAGACATTAACTTGTTTAACTTCAATAACTACAAAATAATGTTATTGATTATAATATAGGCCAACAATTGCTTAAAATAATTATCATGAATTATTCTTTTTTATATCATAATAAAATTGGCCATTTTGAATGAAAAACATGAACGAAAAAAATCACCGGAAAAAGACAAACTACTGTTCTTGTCACTTTTGTTTCTTCCTTTTAATAACGAGTATGTCCTCCTCTCTTAGCAACACATACTCCAGAAGCCCCGTATGCGTGCCCAGGATTAAATTCCTCACGTTTTCATCTGAAATCTCCTCCCAAGCATCTTTTAAAGCGTCAATCAGCTGCTGTTGGTTGTAGACCCCTTGCTCATTCTCTCTAAATCTTCGTTTCAATTGGTCCCACAATTGCTCGATCGGATTTAAATATGAGACCTTTGAAAGACAGTTTGGGTTGGACGAGCTGTGTGTGTACGGGAATTATTTTGAGCTGTGTGTGCACGGGAATTATCTAGGATGAATCCTGGCCCCACTCGCTGTGCAAATGTGATCACTTGAGGCCTGATGACTTCCTCGATGTAATATTCTTCAGTTACGTACCCGAATTTACAATGGTGAGCTCAGTCTTACCGTGTAATCTAATCCCACCTAAACTATTACGTTGGGACCACCGAAACGGTCAACTACCTGAATGCAGGACTCCGAAAACCGCTCGCCGCGTCGTCTCCACACTCTAAAACGCGGATTCTATGTCAGACGTTATATTCGGAGGATAGGCATCAATCAACATAACATTTTTATTAGCCAAGTGATTTTCATTTACAATATATACTTCAAGTATATAATTCAGTAAATACCTATGTTCAAATAACTATCTGCCACCACTTCCAATAGTTTAGGCTTTACTTCCAATAGTTACTTACCCTCAAGTCTGCTTATAATTACATTTAAAAAAAATACGCCTTTGTTAACATCAATAATGTGTAAGTAAAGAAAACGATTGACGACTTGGCAACAGTTTTCAAATTTCGCATGGATGAGTTCCACAGGGACTGACAGTGAGCAACCGAAAATTCTGCTACAACAAACCCCCAGTACACGCATCGCCACAAAATTTGAAAACTTCAGATCATTAATTTTGTCACCACTTAAAAATCTCCATGCATAAGTAACTCCTAGCTAAGCTTCACCACCAAGAGGAAATGAGAAGCCGCAGAAATATGCCTCTTATGCTTGGAATTGTCGAGGATAATATAGAGGACACTGTATCCACTTTAAATAAAAATTATGACAAACCATCTTAAAATTCCCAATGTAGAACGATCCTGCATAAAATGTTGCCACCGAATAGGACTAGTGAAGGCGGATGTTCCCCGGCCAATACTGGTAACGATATTTAGCGTAAAAAAATCTCAATTAAAACTGCTGGACAAGAAACGGATCTATCTTCATTATCGCTCCTGATCGATCACGTCACCGTGTCACTTCACTTGTCAAGCCGAATGCCATCCCCGTCCCAGCATCTACAGACATTCTAACTGGAGCTGACAAACTAGCTGGAACCAGGCGACCGAGAAGGTTAATCAAGGGTAGATAATCACTTAGCATTATTGTAATTTCTTAAATATATCTATATATTATAAATATAATAATTTTACTCATTATTTATAGAATTATATACTAACGAGCCTTTACCTTTTTAGTTTGTCTATCTTTGTTAAACATCTTTCAATACGTTCATGCCAATATAATGTTCGCAAGGTGTAGCTATGTCTTTTTTCGTTATACAAAGTAAACTGTCTCGCACTTTGAACCTCATTAAGGTTTCCAATTATTAAAATCTTCCTTACACTAATAACTAAATAATCTGTCTGTTTTAGTTCTTGCGTGTAAGACTAATAGAAATAATATTATCTGTGATCTTATCACACCACGTCAGCCTAGCCCTGTGCTAAGTACCTTAAGGACTTGTGTTACAGGTACTAAGTCAACGGAAATATATTTAACATTTTTATTATAGAAATACATATGCACTAACCGCCACGTAACCAACAGAGTCGTCAAATAAGTAGATATAGTAAATTTAATTATAATACATTCTAGCTATCTCTAAAGATAATCATGTTTATATTGATTTCATTGAAATGAGATTAATCTGTCAAATATTATAGATGGACATTGGTATTTAACTACTACTGACGGCTTTGGATACGAGGGTATTGGGTATTTTTTTTTAATTTTGTGTACAGATACATAAGTTAAAGTCAGCTGGTACTGATCAATGCGGAATATCTAGAGCATTATTTATTGGTTTAGACTAATATTCTTATTTGTTTATTATATAACGTATATATATATAATTTAAATATTATTATTATTTAGGAAATTTTTATTTATTTTCTATTTTATCGTACACATATAAAATGAGCAACAACGGCGGAAGCGATTATGAAAATTTTCACTCAATATCGTCTTCAGAGTTCAGTGAAGGCAGCTTTACAAATATTTCCTCCTTACCGCTACACAATACTCTGGCTACAACTTTTCTTAGTGTGGAGAATAATTTCAACATCGTGCATATGAATTCTCAAAGTATCCCGGCGCATTATTTAGATTTCGTAAACTCCTTCTATTGATGCCATACTCATATCTGAATCCTGCCTTAAATCCGGTAGTGTATATAGCTATATATCTAAGGTCTGTAATTCCTTTTAAAATTTTAAGCTCCTCACCTCAACCGCCCCTTGCTGACGAATCAGAGCATCTCTTACTTGAGATTGAGATAAGACAATCCAAAGTGCTACTTGGCGTCTTCTACACTCCTCACCTTTCCATAAACTGTTTTCCTTCCTTGGAGCACATTCTCGACATCTATTCTCCTTCTTGTCAACATGTTGTCTGATGTGAGACTTTAACACCACTTTTAAGTAAACAAAAATACATCCAGTTCCAAAAATCTCTCCTCTATTATTGTTTCCTGTAACTTAAATATTCTACCACTTAACGCTACGCATTACTATCCCAGTTCACTTCCATCTCTGTTAGATCTTATGATTGTTTCTTCTCCTACTCTTTACTCTAGAAGTTTTTTTTATATCACGATCAGATTTTTCTGTCCTGCAAGCTACGTACACCAAATACGAAAAAAAAAATAATGCAGCGTAGTTTTAGGAGTATGAAAATTGACCAATTATTTCGGGATGTACAGGACAGGTGATTTGACACTGGTTTATGCTGCCAAAAATGTATACCTTTAGTAACCTCAATATCTTTAACTTTACGATCAGCACGCCCCCGTGAGCACTGTTAAGTTAAAACATTCGCCGGCACCATGGCTCACAGAGGATATTTGAGCAATGATAAACAAAAAAAAGCAAAGCCAAGGCAAAGACAAGAAACTACGACTCTGAGTCTTATCGGGAACATTATAACAGAATCCGTAATCGCTACAGCACAATGTGCAGGGACGCACAGCTACGCTGTATCCGCTGTTCGGTCGATAATGGTGACCAAGCTAAAATTTGGAAATTCTAGAAATCTTCAGGGATTGGCAAAGCCCTCCAACATGTAACCTCACCAATTTAGATATCTTAGTATCTCTAAATATACATTTTTCCTGCTTCTCTCAAAATTTTTGATTCGCACTTAAAATCTCAAAACTTACATAACCTTTCTTTATCACCGTCTGCGAAATTCACCTCATTTTCTTTCAATCAACTTACTGTCTGCGGTCTTAAAAATGCTATTACATCCATCTCCTCCAAAGCAGTCGGACGTGATTGTATTGACCGTGATATGATAATCCCCACTATCGAAATCATTTCTGCAGTCCTAACTCATATTCTAAATTCTTCTCTCACTACTCCAAGTTCATGGAAAGACGCCTATTTGATTCCACTAGCCAACATTTCTATCCTACCATTTCTGTCAAAAGTATCGGAACGCATGGTTCAAGAGCTATTGTGTTCCTACCTAAATCAACATCTACTTTTCAATCTCTTTCAGTCGAGTTTTTGCCCGAGTCATAGCACGGCCACTGCACTCATTAAAATCACGGATGACATTCGCATGGGAATGTACCCTAGAAATATAACAATCTTGACACTGCTCGACTTTAGCAACGCCTTTAACGCCGTAGTCCATGAGGTTTTATTACTTTTACTTAACTCTATGAATATATCTTCGGGGGCAGTATGTTCTTTTCAGAGTTTTCATCAGGGCCCTCGGCAGCGTATAAAATTAGATAGCATTATTTCCTCTTGGAACTATATTTATGCATGTTCCTCAGGGTTGCGTTTTGTCACCTCAGGGTTGCGTTTTGTCACCTCTTCTCTTATCTATTTTTATAAATTCTATATACCAAAAAATTTTCTTCACTGAAAAATCGACTGGGAGAAGGTTTCGAATATTTGCGTAGGTATGTAATACCTTTAAGTAAAACGGACAAACACACTACACTTAAATACAAGAGTTGCGAAAGGGAATGCTATGTGCTGTAGTTTCTTTAAGACGACTAAGTAATTTTCTTCCGATTCCTACAAAAAAATCTCTGGCGCAATCAATTCTACTGCCGATCTTAGACTACGCAGACGTGTGTTACTGCGACCTTAATGAGAACCTTCTGTCTGCACTCGAACGCTTGTAACAAAGTATTTGTATTCGGTTCATTTTTGGGATCCGCAAATACGATCATATCTCTGAATATCATCAAAATCTCAAATGGCTTCCCATCAGATTACGTCGCAACTCCCACAACCTACACCTTCTGTTTAATGTGCTCTTCGATCATTCTACTCCTTCATACTTAAAATAACACTTTTCTTACCTAGGCGACAACACCTCTATTCTTCATTCTTCCAACAAATTAACTCTGTTCTTTCCTGTACACAAAACGACATTCCTAGAGTACCAGGAGGTGTCAGCCATCCGATTATGGAACATTTTGCCTGTAGTAGTGCAGAACTCGCAGTCGATAACAGTCTTCAAAAAGCACCTCAAGGAACATTACCTCTCCTTAGCTGGCTCGTAATTCGCCATTGCTCATGTTGTTGATTTTGTAAGAATAGTTTTTTATGCGATTTATATATTATAAATGTTTGTATGTATTTATCATATTTAAGTATGTATCATATATATAGTAAATATTTTATTATTGTTTAAATATTATAGTTTAATGATTAGAGTATATTTAAATTTATATAATTAGGTAACTATTCTAGTTTCCTCTTTATTATCAGTTGTGCCAAATGCTTCTTTATGTACACTGTTTGTCTGTCTCATTCTGGCAGTTCATCGTTAATGCGATAGTAGTATATAATTTAGAAGCAACTAGGCGTGTATTCAATAATTATACAACCCTTCGCTCCATTCTCTCTGCCCACCCTATTTTTGGGAACTGGCTTGAAGATGCGTTGTTGTTATTAATTCTTTTTTGAGATGAAAAAAACGACCTCAAGATAAGCATGTTAAACGTAGCAATACGAACGTAGCGAACACGTAGCGGTGCTACGATGACTTAGTAGCGCGGTCATTACTTTAATTTCTTTTACGTGTACTGAATATCCTTGATATATTATTGTTAACTAAAATTGGACCTATAGTAGTAAAATTGTTCTCTGTGTGTTTTATTAGCAGAACGAAGATTCGACCTGTTTTTATAGCACCTCTAAATACAACAACATCAAACAATCTTATATTGACCTTTTTTCCTAATATCTTTTCTTCTAAATATTACATCAAATCAAATTCGAGATTCGTTTATCCGTAGTCATAAATAAATATATAAAAAACTAAATATGTTTATATTATACGTAAGAGGTTGTGTGATGCTATATGGGAGGAGGTAGTGTCATGCATGATGCATGACACTAGATTCTCCTTTGCAATGGAATTAGTCCGGCACGACTGGGGACGTACCTCTCGCTCAATTTATACCACCGAAAGAGGGGAGCGCATCGGCATAGTAATTATGTGGATGTTCAAGGGCATCGTTAGTCGTTGGAAAGCTCAGAATTCTCGTTTGTCCCCCTATACTATAAAAGAAGGTATCAGCGTTTCTGGAGATCTAATGAGGTAATAACGAAAATGATCCTGCTATTGTAGGTGGAGGAAACCCTGACAATCTGGGAGAACGGTACTACCATTCACCCAGATTGTCCGGCCCCACCGAGTCGATCAAAATAGCGGCACAACCATACCTTTCTTTCCTCGAAGGGCCATTTATGCCACTTACGACCATCTATTAATTTCTCGTAGATGAACCTAGAAGACCATTTTTTCAGTAGGCCAACCGGAATTGTATACTCACTTCTTCCATGTTATATTTTAAATATAACATAGAAAAAATATAACAGGCTATATTTAAAATATATAAATCAATTGGTTAACCTTCCATCCGGAAAGCTACCTGGTTTCCTTCGATTCTCCTTTGGGCTCGTCGGACCACTGCCTAATACGCAGTACAGTGCCGATTAGATGTCGAGCACGACCAGATTTTGTAGGCTGTCGTCACGTCAGGTACGTCAAGTCATCAGATTGGGATGGGATGCGGTCATTCTTGGTATCCCACTCATGGGGGCGGGTTTGCTTCTCTCTGGATAACCCTGACGCCGTTGCGGAGTCTGTCTCTGCGGTGGCGATTGACGGCAATTGGTTTGGACGCTCCTGTAACTTGGCACTTCGCCAAAAACGGGAGTGTTACCAAGCGTATTTAGCAGCGGCGATTTCACGAGACGAAAATACCAAAGTACTAAAGAAAGAGTATAATTCTGCCTCTAGTTCCTTCAAAAAAATATTTTCATATCAAAGTCTGAGCACGTAAGCAAAATTGGTGAAATACTAGTTTGTCTACCTTCAGGAAGCCATGCATTTGGTCCCTCACCAAGGCTGTTAGGGAATTTCGCTAAGCCATACCTCCGTTCTTTGTACTGGAGTGATGAATCACTGGCCCATGCCGCAAAAGAAAATGCTGAACTACTGAGCTCTCTTTTTGCAACCAACTCCTTTTATGGATGATTAGGGAGCTCCACGCCTACTATCCCGCGGTGTGTTTACTCGATGCCGGATGTTATGTTCCGGCAGAGTGCCGTGCGTGAAGCATTTCTTTCCCTGGATATTCGTAAGTCGAGTGGTCCCGAGGGCATCGCCCCCATTGAGCTGCGAAAATGTTCTTCGGAATTGGCCCCAGTATTGTCGCGCCTTTTCTTAATCTTCAACTCTGTTGATATAGTCCCCAGCTCTTGAAAGTCAGCTTTAGTGCACCCGATCCCTAATCCGATCCATCCAACTACCGTCCTATTGCGCTAACCCGTTTGTTTTCCAAAATTATGATAACATCATCAAATAATTACGTACGGTTACGCCGTGGACGTTTAATTATACAAGCGGGTGGAGGTGGTTGTAACCAATACCAAGTGGTACAACCAAACTAACCAGGCATTACTGGTTAGTTTGGATGTAGCGAAGGCCTCTGATCGTGTTTGGCACAAAACGCTCCTTTCAAAGCTTTATTCATACAGATTCAACTTCTTGATAAATCGCAGCATAAAGGTCGTGGTTGACGGCGCATGCTCCGCCCTTAGATTCGTAAACGCTGATGTTCCTCAAGGCTGTGTTCTGTTTCCCACGATGATTCTTCTGTATATCAATGAGATGCTGCAAACTAGTGGCCTTTACTGCTACGCAGATGACAGCACTGGGGATGCCTTATACTACTATATATACTGGGGGCCGTGCCAATATTTACCTGGAACACGTAAACAAGTATCGGTACAAATTTGTGGAAGTCGAGGATTTGTTATCCAATGTCTCAGAGTGGGGCCGACCAAACTTAGTCCAATTTAACCCCCATAAGACACAAGTTTGCGCGTTCACCGCTGAAAAGTCACCCTTTGTCGTATCTCCTCGTGTTCAGAACACCTAGCTATCGGCCTCAGCTAGTATCGGAATACTTGTTGTCGATATATGGACCAATTAAAACAAAGAAGTCGGGCGTGTTCAATAGGGCGAAGCATTACTTCAATCCAGCCCATCGGTTGCCACTTTACAAGGCGCAGGTCCGACCGCATATGGAGTATTGCTCCCACCGTTGGGCAGGAGCCCCGCAATATCAGCTCGTTAAATTTGACCGCATACAAGTTAGAGCGACTCAAATCGTTGACGACCATTCCGGACAGCTCGATTCTGTGTTCTTAAGAATAGATGTCGGTTCGCTATGCGTCTTTTATCGTATTTTTCATCTTCGGACATCGCTACAGAACTCTATGTTATGTCGCGATGTCCGAAGCCCATCACCTTGATGTCCGTAAATCCACAACAGTGTGGTTTAAACGACACTCCTTACCGCGCACAACTGTAACATGGAACCAGCTGCCTCGTCATTTCCAATCCGACACGACTTAGAGATCTTCAAGAAAAGAGTATATATTCCTTAAAGGCTGGCAACGTGTCTGTAAGACGCCTAGTCTTACAGATTTCTATGGGCGGTGGTAGTCACTACCAACCTACTCGTTTGCTCCCTATCTCATAAATAAGAAAAAAAATGCATGTAATTTTTCTTTCGAAAAATTACTGCAAGGATTTGGATGAAATATATGGACTTTTGAATCTTTAATAACATATGAATGCTTTTAATCACGAAAAAAAATCATTCTCTTCAGATAAGATGAAACCGCGAGGCACATATAGTGATAATATATATATCACCCTATGCAGAAGAATAAGACTGTATAAGTTTAAAAATCTTCATTAATATTAAAACTTCTTACTTACGATAATGTTCCTCTTACAATATTTTTATGAGTAAAGTTCTGTCAAGTTTCGTAATAAAGTATTAGTGTTGTTATTTCAAATATTTGCATGTTACATTTGACATCTTTGTTCAAAATTCGGAAATTTCAAAGTTATTATTTGCTTTTGATGGTCTGAGTAATATTGTGACTCTAAATTTAGAAAAAATAAATTTTGAAGACTTTGAGGAGTGTCCTCATTTCAGCTTACTAGCTACCTCGTTACATAGATGTAGGCATATTCACCTACATTAGTACGGTTCTACTGGATTCCAGTCCCGATTTGAACCAAAATGTTACTGGTATTTTTCAATTTATAATAACTGTCATAAGTCGGGAAGTTGACGGTGTAATACCCCCGTCTCTCGGAGTGTTCGTAAAGCCGACGGTCTTGCGTCTGATTTCTCTCCGTGCGTGTCGGATTGCCGTCCCCTCGCAATAAGAGAATGGTGAAACAGGGAGTGCACTTGTGTCAGCGCACATACTTGCGCACTATAACATGTCCTACGTAGTTGGCTATTCCCTATAGAGATGCCCACCGTTGCTGAAATTCACGTATGATGACATTATTATTATTTTAGCTTACACTGCATAATATTATTTTACGTTTAGTGTAGCTCGTGAGAGTCTTTAAAATTCATGAAGTAAATAGAAATCAAGTAAGAATTTCTACAAAATTATCCGCAAATAATGTGTTATTCTTTAAGAAATGAACAACTTCATGGATTTATTAATAATTGCATGTTCATATACATGCTCACTTTAAGTAGTTAGGAATACCGATAAATAATTTATGATCAGCGGGAGGACGTCAATAGCCCCCTCCAAAAAACTGTAATTTTTTTTTAAATTGAAATACACTAAATGTTACACAAAAACATTAACTAAAATTAAAATATATTTTTTTAATTCAATCCGATTTTGATCGTCAATAAGTCACACACTTCTTCGAGTTTCCTCGTGAACCATTTTAAGTATCTGTGAATGCCGCATGAAAATCAGTCAGTAGATTATGAGAAAGTCCATTTTTGGAGACTTTGAGAAGGCCCATTTTTGGAGAGGAATAAGTGTAGACTTCATAAAACTGTTTAGGCTGAACAGTGTATTAGATAAACATACGAAGGTAATGTGCTTAAAAACACGATGTACTTTCAGGTACACCCAAAGAAAACGGACAATACTACAATGAAAGAATAAATACTAATTCATACCTACAAAATTAAGACAAATAGATAGTTCGTAGTCGCCCTGTACGTATAAGTTGATTAAGCGTGGAGCCGAGGCCAAGACCAGCGCGCATTACCATAATGCCAACCGATGTCAGCTTAGAGCACGAAAGACGTCCATATTTACATATAATTTGAATATCCTTTATGAAAACGTTAAGGGTAACATTTTTAGAGAAAGAAAAAGGTAAGCGTTAAATAGAATTGACCAGGGATTTTACTCGATAATACACAAAGTTTCTAAATTATATTTCGAAACATTTACCATTCTAAAAAGCTATTTATTAATGAACATGAGCTAAGATTAAGTAAACATGTAGAATCCGCGGTCCTTCTGTCCTTTATCCACACGTGATATCTATCCGTAAATTATATTAAAAATAATTTAAAAGGAATATAAGTCTAGCGGGTCTAAGATCCTGTTATGATACTTACTAGTCAAAGTTTTGTCTCACTATTTTCATGTATACTTGTTGAAGCTTTATCTGTTTGTTTGCTTGAACTTCTGTCTTGAGCATTTTTTAAATTGGAACACCTTTCAGCTTCAGCAGAATATATTGACAGAAATAAACCGTAAAAGTCATTAGATTTTGCTAGAGGTTTGATACTGTCATTGCTACCTTGCTGCCGTTTCGACACAGTACAGCCCAGAAAATTACTTTTGCTTATTTATTAACAGTGTGTTTATGTGGACAGTGTGTCTTTGAACGTCAATCGTCTGTTCATTGTTGAATGTAATAAAAGAAGGACTAAAAATTTTATCAAAGCTTAGTAATATGCATTCTGCATATTAAAGTACGAGACAGCTCAAAAGCTGTTCCACGGATGGGAAGCAATAAGCTTATAAACTTTGTGCAAAAACTCTAAGAATTTTCTTCACAAATCTCACCATTTTCATACTGTAATTTCTTCTTAACACTGTAGTCATTAAATTCTGCATCATTATACAAATGACCGTCTGCCAGTTACACTTAAAAATAATCTGTTTCGTAAAATCAGTCTGCGAAGGTACAAGATTAAACTGTAAATGCTTCACAACATAATCCAAAAGAATTGTTTTCACGCGAACCTGAACGGCATTATTGCGTTATATTTAAATCTCTCCCCAAAATTTACACGCATTCATCCGTACACAAAGAGGGTTCGTTTAATAAACACTTTTCCAGTCGACAGGTTTTTGTTCGGACCGCAGAATAGATAACTTCACTCGTCTCGCTGACAATAGTCCGTCGGATAGTTATAATTACGATAAAGTTCAGAGTCGTGCGACACGATCAGATTGAGGTCGACTAAATTGGAGAGCGTAAAATCAAATGAGCCACACTGATAATGGCTTCGGCTCATTAGATTTTCAGTAAGCGAATCGGCTTGAGTGTGCTGTCAGGGTATACTGTTCGAGAATAAATTGCACATATTAAGCCTCATGATATTGCTGTATTTTAGAGGTAATGCTTGGAACATATTAGGCTACAGTATAAATATATAGGCTGTGTAGCAAAATATAGGGCCACGCTGTATTGTAGTCCAATTAGAAGTAAACCTCTCGCTTACATGATACCGTCGTATTGTGACAGCTGCGTTGTCGCATTTCGTTTGTTTTGTAAGTTTCAGTAAAATGTTGAAGGGAGAGGGCAACACATCTGCAGGTTAATTATCATAAATACAAAATTTAGGTTGTTGGTTACGAGAAGGCTCCGTCTGCTTGCTAACCCCGTCCACAATAATAAAAGAATATATTCTAGATAAAAGGACGTGAGGAACTTCGGGTGTTAAACCAATTTGAATCTTAAATAGGTTTACATAATATAACTTAATAAAAATTGGTAAATGATAGTGACAAGCTGCATTGCATAGGAATTAGGCCTGCACGAACAGGTACCTCACCACCAGGACCAGGTACCAGTGCCTCTCGCTCACATGATACTGGCGTAAAATGACATCTTCAACGTTGAGTCTCGTGTGGTTTGCGATTGGCCAGTGGCCTATTAAAGAGAGGGGAGAAGAACGGCAATGCTTCAGCACAGTAATTATGCAGATGCAGTACGCAAATGCACCCACATATTTTAAATCAGACACATCAACTCTTCTCGATTTGGTTTGCACCAACGCAAATCTTGATCGAGTTTGGGTTGATTACATACCGGATCTCAGCAGCCATGCGTTGATATCGTCTGTAGTCAATATCCGTAGGGAGAAGCCCAAGAGCCGAAAAATTTACTATAGAGGAATCAAAGATATGGTGTCAGATGATTTACAGCATACAATAAATACTATTGACTGATCCTTTGACCTGTACATCAACGACATTGTTCAAGATTTCAGTACATGTATTTTGTGGGCTTTTGATAATCTAGCACCTATAAAAATTATTTTCGCCAAAGAACTTCAATACCCGTGGATTACACACCAACATAAAGTTGATGATGTGAAGACGGGATGGCACGCATAGACGGGCACGTATATCTAAGAGCGACACACACGTGGCGTTCTACAAGCAACTCAAACATGAGGTGTCGCGTGCCATCGCCAGGGAGAAGTCTGTCTATTTTGAAAGATATGTGACCTCTAACGTTAAGCGTCCCCGTTTGTTGTGGAAGCACATAAAAGAAAATATAAACATTAAACAAAGAATGAGTTTTAAACTTCCACAACACCTCTTTGCCCCTTCAAAAGAAAAAGACACTTTCAAAATGTCCCAGGCATAAACTGTGTCTCAGTGGTTAATCTTAACTATTTTAAAGGAGGAAACTTCGGAACACATACTTTCTGTCTAAGTAACGGTAAGTTCCACAGACGTATTAAAAGTACGTAATTCACTGCAATGGAACGCAGTAGGTATTGACGGTATAATCCTGGACATGTTGCTTGCAGCCTGCCAGTTTTCTGTCTATTGTTAATGGCACTGTCCCGGACTATTGGCGGACGGAAATTGTTAAGCCCATGCCAAAGATAGACAATGTTACTGAATTAAAAGATCTCCGGCCTATTAGCATATTGCCATGTTTGTCTAAAATGCTCGAGAGGGTGGTTTGCGAGCAATTAAATGCATACTTAGGAAAATATTGCCTTTTACCAGTCATGCAGTCGGGGTTACGTAAGCATCAGAGCATGTCAACAGCTTTGATGTTGTTGACAACATCTTATGTGCTCAAGACGAGGGACAAGTTACTGACCTTGTGTTTCTCGATTATTCGCGCGCCTTTATCACCATGTATATACCGTTGCTACTACATAAAATGAAATACTATGGATTTACTGACGGTACAGTGTATTGGTTTGATAGCTATTTAAGCAAGCACTCACATATTGTAGAGCTAACTGATGATGATAGCAATGTGTCTCGATCTAATGCCCTTCCCGTGAATAGAGGTGTTCCACAGGGCTCTGTATTGGGGCCAACAATTTTTTCGTTGTACACAGCTGACGTTATTCAACGGATACAGCACTGTCGCTACCATATAAATCCGACGACATCCAGACGACATCAACGACATACACTTGCCCTTCAGTCTCAACAACATGTCGGAGGCCATATGTAAACTTAACCACGACTTAGCACGTATATCTGAATGGTCTGTAAAAAATGGCCTGGTCTTAAACCCAAGTATAACAAAATATATGATCATGGGTACTAAAATTAATAGCACACAAGTAAGGCCCGCAATAAGTATAAAGATATATGAGATACACATCAAACACATAGAGAAGGTTACAGACGCTCAAAATTTGGGAGTCATTATGGACGAGAGCCTACGATTTTAGGAACACGTGATAAAAACTTAAGTGACTGCTTCTATCGATTGAAAGTGCACGGATCTCCGTATTCAATTGTCTGAATCGCTTGTTCTATCTAAATTAAATTATGCCGATACCGTGATAGCTTATTCAACCGTTTAAAAAACCTATTGCAGAATGCGTGTGCCCGTTACTGTTTTACCGTCCCTACTCGCCGCTCACGTCACGCCCTATTTGAACCACGCACAACTCCTCAACATGGAGCGACGTCAACGTCTGCATCCTGCCACGCTTTTATTTGGGATTATTAAGTACGAACATCCACCGTACCTTTATAGTAGACTACAATGGGCTTGGGATAAGCGGATTAATTTCACTACGGAATGGAATGACCTGCCACCGCCCATGCAGACTGAAATCAATAAGCAT